>SNQJ01S0144576.1:8097-26461 GCA_010110895.2 Picea sitchensis
ATATATATATAAGTTACTTATCTACAAATTTTGGGAGATGTCAGTGGATATTGAAGGGTGTACCACTCTCCTCCCAACCATAGGAAAGGATGCACTATGTGCGGCTACAACCAACCACCCCAAGCCAGGATACGATGTCATGAGGAAATTTCTCAGCAAAATTAACCAAGGTCCTCTGTTCTTTCTTCTCAAACCAGAGAGTTCCCTTTCTCTCCTTCTCCAACGCTCATGATTTTTCCAAATCGTGTGTCTCTCTCTTTGTCTCTCTCTATCCCCTTCCCTATCCTTTATTCTTCCTTTTCGTGTATATTTCCCTGAGACTTCTAGGTAGGGTCAAAAGCTACCCGAAGGGACTATTCCCATTCCTCTCATTTATTTATGAGAGGACTCCCCAACCACCAACTTGCCCGGTAATGAAAATTCTAGGCAGAGGACGGTTCAAGGTCTGTGCTCTTTTAATTTTTGGTAGAGTATTGTATTGGTGGGGTTATTTCAACCAGTGAGGGTCTCCCTCTTTCACCATTCCTCTCATGACATCATAACCTATGAATTCCATCTCTTCAACGGTATTTAAACATAACCCTGTTGCATTTATAATCAAATATTTACATTACATAATTTATCAAAGGTCCATTGTCTTTTAATGATCACATAACATGCATGTCTATATTTTTGGTCATGATAATAGTTATATTTACAAATTGAGGGAAACACAGGTGTTACAATCCCCTCCCCATTAAAGGAACATCACCCTCAGTGTTCTATTTTCTGCAAAAACTCTATATACAAAAATGAACAAAAAAGGGTATTGCATGTTTCATGGCATCCTCCAGTTCCCATGCAGCTTCATCGGGACCAAAGTGTTTCCACTGCACCTTGACCTATGCAATGGTTCTATTCTTGAGTAAGATTTATTTCCTATCTATTATGCATTGTGGCTCTGGTAGGAATTCTCCCTATGGTTCCACTTGGATCATAGACCAATCAATTATGTGAGAAGAATCATGTACATATCTCTTTAACAATGAAACATGGAAACCATTATGTTCTTTCATTGTGGGAGGTAAAGCTAATCTATACGCTACAGGTCCCACTCTGTCCAAAATTTCAAAAGGTCCACAAAACTGAGGTGCCATCTTGGCACATGTTCCAATTCTCAAGGAACTTCTCTTCGGTCTAATTCGTAGATACACATGATCCCCTACTCTAAACTCTCTATGAGTCCTCTTGTTGTATGTATAGTTATTCTACCTGTCTTGGGCCACTTTTAGATTTTTCTTTATTTATGCTACTTGTTGGTCCAACTCCTTTATCATGTCTGGCCCAAGTGTAATTCTGTCCACTAGGTTATCCCAACTGATTGAAATTTTTCATTGTCTACCATAGAGAGCCCCGAAAGGACTCATTTTCAAGGATTCATGATAGCCATTGTTGTAGGAAAATTATACCAGTGGTAGGTATTCTTCCCATTTCTTGGGCTGATGTATCACATGCATCCTTAACATGTATTCCAATACTTAGTTTATCATCTATGCCTTCCCATCAATTTGAGGGTGATAGGCTATACTAAATAACAATTTAGTTCCAAAACCAACAAACAAAGATTTCCAAAATTTTGAGGTGAATTTTGTATCTCTATCAGATATGATTTCCCTAAGCATCCCATGTATCCTAAATATTTATTTCATGAAAATATTGTCAATAAATATTTCCTTACTAGTGGACTTTACCGGGATAAAGTGAGCAACCTTGCTCAACCTGTCCACAACTACCATAATTGCATCATTTTGTTTGGTTGATTTAGGTAATCATGTGAAAAAAATCATGGAGATGGTTTCCCATTTCCATTTTGGGATAGGTAGGGGTTGTAACAACCCTGTTGGATGTTTTTGTTCCACCTTAACCTATTGGAATTCCAAAAATTTATCTAAATAATCATCTATGTACTTTTTCATTCCTGGCCAATAAAACAATTTCTTAGTGGCTGTGATCATTTTTTGATAACTAGGATGACCAATGTATGGTATTTTATGTAGTTCATCCATGATGAACCTCTTCAAGTCATCACAAATTGGGATATACAATTGACCTTTGTAGGTTAATATGTCACCATTCAACAATTGATAGCCATCATATTTCAGTCCTGTGGGTTCTTGTTCTAGATGTGTCTTTACAGTTTTGAAAAAATCATTTGTTTCTTGTGCACTCTTGACTCTTGTCTTGATGTCTTATTCACAAGTGCTTACAACTTCCAAGTGAATCACTTTCATGCTTTTACTGAGAGAATCTACCACTCTATTTTCTTTTCCCTTGATGTGTTTGATTTCAAAATCAAATTCAATAAGGAGAGCCATCCATCTGGCTTGACTACCATTTAGTTTGCGTTGGTCAAACAAATACCTCAGTCCACTATGGTCTGTCATGAGCACACATTTTCTTCCTAGGAGGTAATGTCTCCACATTTTTAAGGCATGCATTATGTTAGCTAATTCTAAGTAATGGGTCACATAATGCACTTCATGTTTATTCAATTTCCTAGATTCATAATAGATTACATGCCCTTCTTGCATGATGACTCCTTCGAGTCCTTCTTTGCAGGGATTTTTTCACACAAGGAAATCCTTGTCTGGGTCTACAATCTTCAGCAAAGGTGCATTGGTTAATAAATGTTTCAGCTGCTGAAAACTTTCTTCACACTCATCTTTCCAAACAAATTTGACCCCTTTTTTTGAAGGGAGGTGATTGGAGAAAACCTGTTTATGAACCTTCTATAGTACCATGCTAGGCCCATAAATGATCTGATATCAATTGCATATTTTGGTGTAGGAAAATCCATAGTGGCTTTGATCTTGTCAGGATCAACTGCCACTCCTTCCTTAGTGATGACATGGCCTAAGTAATGAACTTGGTTTTGAAAAAAGTCAGACTTACTAAGATTTGCATAGAGCTTGTGTTCTCTCAACACTTGAAGCACTAACTTGAGGTGTTCTTCATGATCTTCCCTTCTCTTAGAATATATTAGGATATCATCAATTAAAAATAACAAATTTGTCCAAAACATTTCCTAGCACACTATTCATCAATCACATGAAGGTGGTTGGTGCATTGGTAAGCCCAAATGGCACCACCATAACTTCATAGTGCCCATACCTTCTCCTAAAGGCTGGTTGTGGATGTATTTATCCTTAATATGAACTTGATGGTATCCAAACCTCAAGTCAATCTTGGATAAAACTGTAGCACCCCTTAATTGGTCACATAAGTCATCAATTTTGGGCAAGGGATATTTATTTTTAATTGTCATTTTGTTGAGTTGTCTATAATCTATGCACAATATGAGTGTGCCATCCTTCTTCTTCACAAAAAAGGTTGGTGCTCCCCAAGGAGACACACTAGTCTGGATATAACCCTTGTCCAACATCTCCTTCAACTGTAATTTGAGCTCAACTAGCTCTGGGGTACTCATCCTATAAGGTGCTCTAGACATTTACACCACTCTAGGTATAAGTTCTATTAAGAAATCAATGTCTATTCTTGGAGGTAGGTCTGGTACCTCTTCCGGGAACACATCTATATATTCTCTCAATATAGTATCATCCTCTAGGCTTCGTTTATGGTCCTCGACAAAGTTCAATACTTGTATTGCATACAAAGGACATCCTTTCCTGTAATACTTCTTCATTTGAAGGGATGATATTTGTCTCACTAAGACATGATTTTGAATTTCTTGTAGGGTCCTATTGAGGGGTATGAGATTCCTTTAACTCAACAACATGAACAAAACCCACTTGAGAGGCCCAATTAGACTCGCAAGCATTTACTGAGCAGTATGGTTCTCTAGATTTGTGATCTAGCTAGATTTATCAATGGGATTTAATCATGAATGATAGAAATGTCTTTTTGTGAAACCTTTCCTCAGGCCATGAAATTCTCTTTTTTTTTTCTTTTTATCATTAGTGGGAAAGAAAGGTGGAGCCTAAGCTAAATGATAGAGAGAAGTTGTAATATATAGGAGGAAATTGGGTTTTGGGATAACCTTTTATACCTTAGCATGCAGACAATGAGGATCGAAACTACTTCAAGCTAGCAATAATACTATTTGACTTGTAAACATTCAACATCATCTGAGATAACATTTACATAAAGAAAATATAAACGTGACAAGAAATCAGTGAAATAAAAAGTAATTTTCAATGCTCTGCTATCAATCACATATTAACACAATCTATTTCTATTCATGATCAATTAGAATAAAAGAACTGTTGCAATATTATAAGATAAATTAAATAACATATACAACAACTCTTACTCAAATCAACAAATAAATATTGAATTCAAAGACAGAGATAACCCCCCTTAGTCCAATCACATTCACGCCTCTAATGAAGGAAGTGTCTTTGGTTCTAAACATAAATTCTAAATTAAAATAACTTGCACATAAATAATTATCTTACAATATTTCATAAAAAGTCTTTCTCTCCAAAACCATCGACCCTTAAGCACAAGGTCGATTCTCTTATTTATAAAATAACTAAACTAAAAAAAACTACTAAAGTTGTGTTAAGTCAAGAAAATGACACGTGGCAGAATTTATCTATCAGTTCTCTTAATATCATCTTGTCATTTTACTAAAGTGGATTGTTTCTTTCGTACTCCGACCACCTGTAGAAGAGATCTTCACATGTATGTGCATAAGGGAACATGTGTTGATCCATCGGAGCGGAGACGACCTCCTTCATCTCAATTGCTCATTCTTTGTACTTGATTAGTTTGACACTCATGCGTTGTAAGTTTGTGAGAGATTTAATCGGGGGCTCCATGAACTTTTTCACTTGGCCCGAGATCATGCTTGAAACCTGTGAAATCTTTGTTTCTCATAGTTGGTCTTGCTCTTCATGCCGCTTAAATATGTCACATAAATCGACGAAATCCTCTAGTGGGCCGAACTATGGCAAGTTAATATTCCTCATTTCCTGATTGATTTTGTTAGAAGATCCCCCCAATGTGGGAGCATTTCTTTAGATCCGGTGTTTTTCTCTGTGTCTCCAAACGTTGGAGGCTAGGTAAACTATTTCTTGGTGGAATTTTGGATAATTGACTCCTTCTTTGAAATAAAATCAAGTTCCCTTGCGGTTGCCGATGTCGGCCCTTCATCGATCTCCAATTCTTTCATTTTGGGCGTTCTTGGTAAGCGTCTGGTTGTCGGCTTTCGTAAAATAATTTTCCTCTTCCTTGCAGGAAATAACCTGGGATCACTGGTAATTGAAGTGGCACAATGACCCGTTACCTCTTCGATGTTCTCTCTTGCTCCTTTGTCTGCTTGGGAGATCAATGATTTACGAATGGAATACCATGCTTGGGCATAAACTTTGTAATTTAAAACATAACTACCTTGTCGCATCGAGTCTTAAATTCAGGAGTATAGATATGATCTATACAATCTATAACATAATCCACATCATGCTAAGGATTAAATGCAACGTAGGTTGGCAACGTAGGAGCGTGTTACTTTAGAGTTCATCAACGAATTCAAATTTTTGAGAGTTGGTCGACGTGCAACATCCTGTTATTGGTTATGTGAAGTTCTTAATTATCCATCAGATCGAAAACCTCGTCCTTCACTTAGCTAGAGGTGTCTCCTCAAATTATCTGAGCATTTTCTCACTCCAATGGAACTAGTATGATTGGCATCGGGGATATGTAGGATCGTTAAATCAACAACGCAGATCAACTAGGATCACCGATGTCGGAGGATAAATGTTCGATCTAAATCCAAAATTTTGGTGTTTTAGCAACCTGCCGGTAGTCAACGAGTGCATCGGCGTCAACGAATTGTCTTTGACATTGTTTCGTTCGTGCCTCTAGGAAAAAGTTATGATGTTGACCCAAACTGTCATACAATGCTAATGTGGAAGAGAAGACGTGGAAGTACATATACGACACATGGAACATCAAAATATGACGGGTGATAACCGATCAATACGGACTATCCACACGACAAAACACGTGACGGTTGATTTGACCTTTTCGGCATGAGAAACATTGTTTCGGCATCAATGATTATCCTTAGGAATACATTTTTTTGGCGTGCCCTTTCTCCCATTTTTTTGATGTCGATGATACATCAATGATCGATGATTGAAGAATATCGTTGTTATGTGGGAATTTTTCCTTTCAGATTTCACCGATGCCGACGATACATCGACAATTGTTTTTAAGGAATTATTTTCGCAGACTAGAATCACCGATAGGCACATGGCTCTTTACAAAACAAATTTTAAGTGGTGTGCACTTAGTTTGATGCCACGTTTACTTAGAGAAAAATGTCAATTTGTTCAACAAACTTCAAACCAAACTGAAAGAATAAAGGTTTGATCTAAATCTTATAGTTTGGTGTTTAGAAATCTACCAGTAGTTAATGAGTACATCAACGTCGACATATTGTCTTTGACGTTGTTTCATTGATGTTTCTAGGAAAAAGTTATGATGTCGACCCAAAATTCCATACAGTGCTGACGTGGAAGTATGAATATTACACAGGGGACATCAAAAGATGACGTGGGTGATAACTGAGCAATATGGACTATCTACGCGACAAAACACGTGACAGTTGATTTGACCTTTTCGGCACGAGAAGCGTTTCTTTTCGACATCGGTGATTTTCTTTAGACATATGTTACCATGCCCTTTCTCCATGTTCACTAATGTCTATGATACATTGATGATCAACGATCGAACATTGTCGTTTTATATGTTGACAATTTATCTTTTGGATTTCGCCTATGCCGACGATACATTGGCAATTTTTAGAGAACTTTTTTTCGTAGGCTAGAATCACTGATTGGCGCACGACTTTTTTTTATAATTTTTTTTTAAACTGTGTGAAATTAGTCTATTGCCATGTTTACTTAGTGAAAAATGTCAATCCATTCAATCAAACTTCAAACCAAACCAAATGTGATCGATGATAAAACACAACAATAGGAAAACCCATCGATCCCTACACAAAATGACTTCATTCAAAAATGACAAAGTGGTACCCAAAAGAAAAAAATCACAAATACTTTTAGGGTGTGTTGAGTTCTCAAAAAATGGTGATTCTCTGGGCGAAAACAGAATCTATGCTCCTTCCCTCATGCTTAGCTCATGCAAATTGGTTAAGAAAACATCTGGCTTTATTCTATTATTTCAACATAACCTTCTCTATCAATGTGTACAAAAGTTCCTGGGTTTGTGAATTCGTATCTACCTGTGGAGTTTATCTTTTACATCCCCTTTCCTGTTAATCACAATACATGTCCTTTCTAGACAAGAGTCGGCTAGGGAGTCCATTGGCGTGAGGAAATTTGGCTATCATTCCTTTCTTACGGTGTTTCTTTGTTGCCAACGAGTGTCCATAGCCCCGACAGACTCACCTCGACATCACAGACCTTGCTCTGCTACCAACGAGTGTCCATAGCCACAACGAAGTTATCTGCATACCCTCTCGGACTTTACGCTCTTTTTATGGAACATATTTTTCTGGTATAAATACCAAGAGTGAGTCAGAGAGGAGGATATTTGTTTTTGGACAAGGTGAAACTGTTAAAGTAGAGATTTCCCTGGCTTTGTCCATAGGTACATGTGATTCTTTCTAGCTATCCATATTTCCATTTAGCTCTACTAGGACACTAGGAAGATATTTCATCACTTCCCCAGGTAGTATGCTTACAAAGAAAAATATGATTTCGAAAATTTGTGTTCGCCCAACGTCTCTTATTTTTCATGTTAGTGTAGGTCAAGAGTAGAGTCTACTTCACCGTATTCATTAAGTTCAACCATTTCTTTATGAAACACAATGTAATTGAAAGAAAATAACAAGCAAAAAATAAAGAATGAAAAAGGAGTTTGAAAATTGTCTTCCCTAAACCCACACACATGTCCTGATCAAAATATACGCTGAAAAATAAACAATAACTGAAACAAAGCATCAATATATATATATACACACACACATTTTTTTTAGGAGAAGTATTGTTTTAAGCCCTGGCCATTCACCAAGAGGATGTCGAATTCCCCCCTCAGATTCTGCAACCGGTATGTGCCTGCCCCGATCTTCTCAACTACCTGAAAAGGTCTGAGCCATAGATTTTGGAACTTTGAGTGTTTTCCTTTGGACTCATTTTCTTTATCCCACTTCAAAACTAGGTCCCCTACTTCAATTTTTTTTTCTTTGGACTTATGTTTCTCAAACCATCTTTTAACTACCTGCTGATGAACGATGAACTTAACTTTATCCTTTTCCCTTTCTTCATCCAGCATGAGAAGGGTATCAATCCTTTGTTTTAAAGTGAATGAGAGCTGACCTCTTGATGCCTGAGCAAGCTATAAATATGGAGGATACAATCTGTTTGGAAGAATCACTTCTTACCCAATACCAGAAAGTACAAAGAGTTTCCTATGGCTTCTTTAGGGGTTACTCTATCAGCCCTAGGGCATTATGAACCAAATTATGCCAATTCCTATGATTTTCAACAACTATTTTTTTTTTAAATTGTCACCGGGTTTTTATTAGTGGACTCTGCTACCCCATTCCCTTGCGGATAATAGTTTTCATAATATATTATTATGATCCCCTTATCAAGCATGAATTCTTTCAAGAGCATGGAAGAAAACTAGGCAACGTTGTTAGAAACGAGAACGAAGGGAAATCCAAACCTTGTTATCAGTTGTTGTTCTAAAAATTGTATTACTACCTTTTCGTTAACATGCGTGAGAGGGATAGCCTTTGTCCATCTCATAAAATAATTTATGGAAGCCAAGATATATTTATGTTGTTTCGAAGAATTGGGAGTAATTTCTCCTATAACGTCTATTCCCCATTGTTTGAATAGTCTGGATATGGTCACTGGATTGAGTGGAACGACTGCCCTCTTTTCTCTACCGACACTTAGCTGGAAATATTTGCATTTCCTGGCATATGCATGAGCATCCCTGAACAAAGTGTTATAACCATAAATTTCTCTACACATGCATACATGGCCTTTGGCTCGCTTACTTGCATTTTTTTCCAAATCACTAGTGAGTTGCTCTTCTTAAAAACCAATTTTTTGAAGATGTATGCACCCTGCACCACTACTTCCCATGTACATACGCTTGTTTCACCACTACAACTTACGTACATACGCATGTTGCACCATTACAATCTGTGTATACTTGCAAAAGTTGGAAAAAATAAAAATTTGCAAGGAATTCATTGAGATTATGGGCTATTGGGTAGTTTCTCAACTAATCCACCGCCTATAGCCCGTCACCCAACCGAATAACCATCCTTTTGTCATATAAAAGGAGGTGTTGGGGTCTCATTTTACATCTAGACATAAGAACATTGAACTCTGCCCGATTTCACATGCCCTCCTTTCCCAAGTCATTGCATCTCTTTTGTGAGAATTGCCTCAGCATTTCCCCATTAGCCCCTTCTTCCTCCATCAGAACCCATTCACTTCCCAAGAAGAGATCAGAAGGTTGAGAGGAGAATCTTATATAAAGGTGCACTTGGAGCTTGGTGAAGAGGAGCCCGGACTAGGTTCATGGAGCGGTAGTCGACTTTGATTTTAAATGTATAATCATTGAGTTATTAATAAAAATATTACTTTTCTTGTCCCAAATCATGGTGTACTGAATGCTTTTATTGGTTTGTGTTTTGACGTTATAACACCTAACCCTAATTTGTATATGTAATAACATGCTTCTCGTTTCCTGTTTGTCAATCTTTGGATGTAGGTCAGCCCTGGGAGGAGGCGTGCAGTCAACGAAACTTTCAAGCACGAAGGGATCATCACCAGATGTGGCGTAGAGGTATAGTTACCCGATGTCCCTCATCTTTGATTTTCTTGTATTAGTTTTGGTATGTTTGGGGTAGTCTAGAGAAGGAGTTTACTTTTAGACGGTCCATTGATCTGCCTACATTCTGAACCCTGGTGTAGTCATAGGGGGGGTTTTCCCGCTAGCAATGATTTTATATCTCCAATGAAAAAAAGTATGACTAGTTCCTTTACTATTGGATTAATGGAGTCAAAAGGAGCTTAGATAAGATACTTCCTTGGGGGTGTAAGCCCTTTTACTTCCCAAGGCAAGTTTCTCTAGGCTAAGGTTTAAGCTAAGATGGTGTATGCCCTTATACTTCTCTTAGCAAACCCTTGTTAAAGCAATAAGATGAAGCATAAAGTGATGAAGCCTAAGGTGGGGGTGTATTCCCTTATACTTCCCACCTAGTTCCTAGCACAATAACCTTGACTTGAAACAAATGATATCAAGAAAGTAAAAACCATACCGATTAAAGGAAAAATTCCAAGATAATCCACCACAATAGCAATAGAATAACCTTCAAAGGCTAGTGCATCACTTCTTCCATCAAACATTCATAAGAATATCCATACACAAGTGCAAAAATAGATAAAAGAGCCAAGATAGCTGAAAATTTCAGACCAAAGTCTCTACCAGAGGGAGAGTTATGTTTCAAATGAGATCTTATGATCTCTATTTATACAAAATGTAGCTAACATAGATTGTCCATAAATTAAGGAGTAAAACACAATATTAGGGGTCAACAACCCTAATCTTACCCCCTTAACAAAGTGATATTAAACAATTCACTTAAAATTTCACTTTTTGCACAAATACAACCCTAATTTAGAAGGACGTCACCCCTTTAGGGGACGTTTTGCCACTTTGAGGAAGTCGTTGGTGTTGGAGAAGCATGGATAGGCCTCCAAAGGCCACATGTCAAGCATATAAGCACTCTCATCATGGTGAACACCCTTCTCCTCCTCAAACGCCCATGTGTCAAAGAGTGGCACCTCACCACCGTGCCCTAGCCCCCAAGATCACGACGTCAAACTCAAAAGTGGAATGTTTTCCGCTCCTGGGAAATTTTTTTGGCAAGTAAAGGGTGGGATACGTTGTCCAAGTCATCATCAAGGCTGTCCAAGTCTTATCTCTCTCATCTGGCATGCGGGCCCCTGACATCCAACCTGTGGGATTGTAGCCCCAAGGAATCCCGAGCTAGGCTTTTTTCTCCCAAAACTGTCCACCAACTAGGTCCTGCAAAGAAAAATGAACACGCCCTCCAAGGATATCAAGTCGTAACATCATGATAAGTGAATCCAATCAATAAATAATCCATCCAATCATGTGCATCAAATATCACTATATCAAACAATTAACAACTCAAAGACACTATGCAACTTTTCAAGCTTAAATATGGGAGGGTTGATGAGGTGTCCTATTGGGTAGGTATTGCCCTAGGTCAATGAGAGATTCCAAGATATCCTTCTCTAATCCATGTAAAGTGGATGAAGTGGTAGGGTTCAATACTCAATAGGCATAGGGCTCATGACATACAAGGGTTTGTAGTGTCTCATTCATGGGTGCCTTTGTAGAGGGTGTGTAGTACCTTCGTCCACAATGCACTTTTTCCAAGCCCATCAATTGCCTTTTATCTTTCTTTCTTTATATTTTATTTCATAATAGAATAAGGAGAGATTGAAGGTCAATGCCCTGGCGTAGTGACTAGGTGATGGCAATGCCACCCACAAACACCTAATGGAAATGAGACGGTTGGCTCGTGATGAGACCCCCTTTATCTTAGCCATGCAATTGAGAGTCATTGCCCTGGTTTGGTGACCAGATGATGACAATGTCATACCACTAGATATCCATTTATTTATTATATTGTGGGTCCCCTTTATTCAAAGATAAGTGTTTCATTTCTTTCTTGGGTGATCCTAGTAGCAAACACATCCCCAAGGAAAACCACTTACTAGGGCACAATGTCAACCACCAAGGTGAAGTAGGGAAAAAGGCATAATGTCCAAGCATATATCGTGAAATCTAGAGAAATATAAGATACAACATAATCAAATGGATTGAATATTGAAATTATGCTCACCATAATACTGACTTGTACCTCATGGAGCAAGGCCCACTGCCTTTCGGAAGCCAACTGTTTTGGTGGATGACATCTGCAAAACGGTGACCACCTGTGGTGGTGAGTGGGTTTTCCATCTATGCAAAGGGTATCATTGGTCATGTAGTCTCTCGACACTCCATATATGCAACCTTAGGGCCTCGAGACATCATCTCCTTAGTTATCCACAAAATGGGGATAAGAGGACCCCATAGTCATTTATTGTGGTAATCAAAGTTGTGTCAAACTCTATGAGAATCCAATGTTTCGTGATACGTCCAAACACATATAGATCATATATCAGTTCATACGAGATGAGATTCAGTTGTGAGCAATGAAGCTCTAGTATATTCCCACAGATCAACAAGTGGCTGAAATTCTAAACAAGGCCTTAGCAAAAGAGAAGTTTGAGAAGCATTCCAAGACAGAGTTTGATTGGTGCAAAATTATTTCCTCGCTACGAGGGAGTGTTGAGAAATGTAACTCGAGCAAGAACATCTTGCACAGGTTCAATGTGAACATGTAGGAAGTGGTTCACGACATTTCATTAGTGACCACCTTGGAAAGGGGGTCACTAATTCCATTTTGTCATTTCACTTGAAAATTAAAAAATAAAAAACAAAATTGAATGTTTAATGTTTTGAAGTTAACTTGGTCTTAGGAATCTAAATGAAATGTTCTAGAAGTTATATAACATTAATGACTTAGATTATGATTTAATCTTAGTCATACATCTCAAGATTGAGATAGGTGGCAGCAAGGATTGAGAAGATTAGTTGTTTCTCTCAAAGCATAAAGAGGACAAGTATGATAGGTTGATATCATATGAGAAGAAAGTAAGAGAGCTAGAGGAAGAAAGAGTGAATTAGGAAGAACATGAGCAAATCTACTAAAAATACCAACAAGTATAGTGGGTCGTGCAGTCTATATCATAGTTGCTTAAGCATGTTTTAGTGTTGAAAGGGGAGGAAGAGCGATTTGCTATCCAAGAAAGGAAGAAAAAACACAAGTTGTACTAATGTAGCTGGCCAATCTTCTACACAAGTCATACGCTTTTGTTTGAGGTGATTTAATGACCATACAATGATTGGTTCAAAGCAAGGTGCATAGGTCACCTTGTAAGCTTTGATCAAAGGAATGAAAAGTTTTTCAACCACTGTGTAATTGACACAATGTTAAAAAAAAACATTTTTTTGTTATATAAATTATATTCAAATTATTTAATGAAAGAAAATTAGGACAACAATCACCTATGCTAGAAAAATTTACACTCATCACCACGTGGGGCAAAAAATCAATTGAATCATTATTGTTTCTCGTGCCAAAAAAAAATTTGAAATTTGAAAAATCAACTGAATCTATCAATCATGCCATTTTTATAATTTTAAAGGTTATATGAACTAAGAGAGATGACACATCTTATCTTTTTAGGTCTATTCACATGTAAAACATAATATGCCAATGTGCTTAAGTGATCAAGGATCTTTCTACATCGATACACATATTTCCTTCTTTTTTTTTAACAATAACTAGAGGATTTATATTAATAAAACGTTGAAGCAAAGCTCAGAACAGAGGTACATAAAAAATTGTGTTTAAATCAAAGTTCACAAGACAAAAGGAAAGAGTGTTCCAGCATATAGTTGGATACTAGAAAAAAATTGATACAACATATTACTAGAATAACTAATGGTATATATCCTAAAAAAAAACTAGAATCCTAATAACTTTAAAAAACATATTTATTTAAATAGCTAAAGGCAATAAACTAGTGGATTCATACACTACTTCCTTGGTTGGGCCCATCATTTTCTTCATTGTTTCACATGCTTTGGAACTTGATGAACTGTGTTGTCTTCTACAAACTTCCCGAAGTTTGAATTTGCAGAGTGAACATGAATGTAATTTTCATAATGCTTCCCTTTTGATAATTGAGCAACCAAGTAATGTAGCTCTCTTTGTTCAGTCTCTAATGCAGTAATATTTATTTCATGTTGCAAGAGAATGATCATTATAGCTTCAACTTGAGAGTTGGTGTTGTTTTCTTGGTCCTCCATTTTCTCTTTGATTGAATGAATTAAGTTGTCATGTTCGTCAATTGCTTCATAATGTTTTTTAATAACCCTCATGCTCTCATGTAACTCCTTGTAATCCATCTGACATATGATATTGTCCAAGTCACATAACAAAAGAGGATAAACACCAATTTTAGGGCTACCATACTTGACTTGCAATGAGATAGAGTGGTTATCAAGACTCAAGGTAAGAACAATAAAGGAACATAGCCTACTTCAGTAGGGGGGCAAGTCTAAGGCACTATTGACCCAAAATCCATAGAGAGCACCAATTCAAGACTCTCGGCACTAGTAAAGGGACAAAGAAGAACAATCCAAAACAAAAAGGAGACATGAAACTTACCATGAAAACTACAATTTCTTCAATTCCAAACTCAAAGAAAAAACATGAAGAACCTCAAACTTGAATTTCCAAAGGATAGCCACTAGAATTCGTCCAAGGTGATGGCTAGTTTCCCCAAGAAGATGAGACTAAGAAACACCCATGCCACCATGCAAGAATCCAAACATGTAGTTTCCCAACATGGCCTTAAAAGTCGATACCAAAATCTAGGGAAATCCAAGTACAATGCCATAACCCCATCACACTCGTGCCAAACACGAACATATAATTCAAAATCATGCAAGGGGGAGTTACATGAGTGTGATATGAGAGGATCAATCTCTTCTCACACTTCCTCACTCCATGTATGTTGAGGGCCATGAGCCCATTTAATTGAATGATATGTGGGATGCACTTCATTAATAATGGGATGGGTCGGTGATACTCCTTGCCATTAATGACAATTGTCCCCCACCTTTTTCAGTGCTTCTTAATTGGCATATCAATCCACAACTAGATTGTTTTCCCACAATATATGGAAGAATTTCACATTTGCAAATGAGTTTTTAACATGTCTAATCCTCTCAGTCATTTATGCCAATCGAGAATCTAGAGGATTTAAGTCCAACACCATGTACCTAATGACAATTTTAGAATCCCCTACCACTATCAAACTCGAAATGAAAATATTTTTGGCAATATTCAAACCTTTCATAAGTGCATAGGCTTCGGCTTAATTGTTAGAAGAAATACCAAGGCTCCAAGCATAGGTATATACAGATTTTCCTTCAGGGTTAAGGGTAACCCCCCCCTCATTTTCCACCCTACATCGATACTAAGATATTGAACAACTCTAATTGATGTCTTAAATGTTTAATTGCAATTTTTGGATCGTAAATAACATCAAACTTAAAATATTAAAGCCTTTGAAAGTTTGATGTTAGTTGAGACAATCCAGTGCTTTCACATGAGAAATATGTAATGGTTACCATCTAAATAAATGAATAGGAACCCAAGTACTAACCACTCTTGGGAGCATGATACATTTGGAGTGGGATGAAGTTGTAGGTTAAATTTACAAAACATACCATGGCACTAGATATATATATTATATGACTATAAATTATTTTTAGTCATGCATAATTAGTAAAGATTTGATTTAATGTCACACAAACCCAATCTGTGTATATCTAAACATGGACATAGCAATGTGAGAAATTTACAAGAATTGAACACATGAACACTACTAGAGGCTTAAAGGGTTAACATAGTTTTAAGTTATGAAATTAATCAATTATGTTCTATTTCAATTTTTGAAAATTTCCTCTTTTTTATTTTTTTTGCATTTTTTAGTATACATTATTGTCACTCTCAACTTGTCATTTCCTACAAATTTGGGTGAAGCTTCTAGTTGTACGATACTCATACATACATGCCCAACATAAATATGTTCCAGAAATTTGTGCAACATAGTGTAATTTGGAATAGGTTAAGATTTAGTTTTCTTAGCAACCACTGAAGGAATGGAGACTATTTCTCTCTAAGGAGTGCTTCATCAAGATGTGAGGGTGCATAGCTCAAATATAACACAATTCTATAGCTCAAATATAGCACAAGACCACCATGTACAATTAACAAGCACGTAGAAAGAAAGTTGAAAAGGTTAACCTACAACCTAACATTGCAAAAGTAGAGATGCACAAATGATATTTTGTAGGACCTACAAACGTGCAACATAATACCGAATGGATTATATATCGACAACCCCACATTATCAAGGTAGAAAACCCACAACACATTGACATGAAAATCTAATATCTACACTAACAAAAAAGGGCTAGCACCAAAATATGCAACACAATACCAACAATGCAACATGACAAGAAGGTAACTAAAACAACAAACTAGCAAATAGAATGTGGATGCAAATATGAAGCCACGCTAAATTGTTGAAGTCAAATTATTGTAACTATGTCAGTGCGATGAAACTAATGTTTATGAGTATAGGACCTTAGAACTAGTAGGATAGTGAGTCTTAGAGTCTTCCACAAAGCTTGCAACTATGCACTCATTATTCCAAGCTACAATATCACGAGTCTACAAATTTTCTCTATTTTTCTCCCTATTGTCATGCTTGCATAGGTTGTAACACCTTAGAAACATACACAAGACGAACACACTCACACTCACTACCTAATTCCTTTTAAGAAACTTGGTTATCCCCCAAGATCATCCTTTAGCTTATATCACTATATAACCATCAAACATTTTACAATTATGGGAATTGGCATTTTATCTTTCATGTTGACTTTGTTTTAGGCATGAATATCAATACAAACGCTGAAGGAATCACATTTCTTTTACATCAAAATATTAAGCCTCTCATTCTACTACATTAGGGTAATTTTCTTCTATCTCTATTTTGTAGATGTGTAAATAAAAATATATTTTCATATTGATTAATATTGTAATTAGTTTCAATGTTTATACTACTTGCTGGTAATTGTCAAAGATGTTTGTATTTATCCAAAAAAATCCTAATTTCTTTTGGCAAAAGCAGATTTTTTGGTTTTGCTTCTATGAAAAATACAACAAGGGACCATATATACCTTTATTATTAGTTTTTCTGATGTATGAGATAGTAAGTTGGTCTTTATGAATATCATGGAGTTGATATTGACATCATTCCCTTTTAAAAGTTTGTGTATCTATGTATAAAATTGACGTTTATTTTTTCAATGAAACATCTTGTATTATTCCTACAATTGTAATCTATGTTACATAAACACTAACATATACCAGTCCAACCTTTTGAGTATAACCTTCTCCTATCAAAAGTTGAACCAAGTGAACTAGATATTGTTGCACTTACATCTGTCTATAGATGCTTGGGACACACACATATTGAAACACATGTATGAATGTACATCCCACATACCCAAGCTTAGGTCCAAATTGTGAATTCCACTCGGCCTCTATAATCTGGGGGAATGAACCTCTCCATCCAGAGATGCTACCTGTAGCTATGGCAGGTCAAGAAACATACTATCTTATCCTTTAATTCTCATAATTAAAATCAACTTAACAAGGTGCATACTTAGCAAATATATGAGATACGAGAATAAGAAAATAGAAAATATTTAATGGCAATGGTACATATAAAATTTTATTGTTCTATCATGAAAGTCGAACTATAAATATACAAGTATTCATGATTGATGTTAGCTCAGTGTAATGTCAATCTACATAAGAAATTATTTATAAGATGAAGCAACAAAGCAAACTGAAACCAAAGAATAGGTTTCAATATGTTTAATGTTAAGATTCATGTACTTGAAAGGTTTCAATATGTTCACTGTTAAGATTCATGAACTTGAAAGTGTAATCTCGCAAAAGAATTTTTGAAATATTGGTGAATGATATAGTTGATCCATGTTAAAATTAAAGCAGTTGCAAGATCCATTCTACGGAGGGATGGAAAATACCCTAGTTGTGATCTAGGGCCCCCAATAAACTCTTAGGGTTCTTGGTCTGGGACCAAGAAGTTAGAGCCATGGAAAAAGACCCTAGTTGGGCCCCCAATGTATTTCAAGGGTTCTTCGTCAAGGACCAAGAAGTTTGGTGATATAAGTCCCTAGATGTGTTCTAGGGCCCCTAGATGTGTTCCGGGGAATCCTTGTTTAGCACTTGGATTGATCCTTGGTTGTGTACCTTGGTGGTTAAGACCCTAGATCTATTCTAGGCCCCCCAGATGTGTTATGGGGTATCCTGATCTAGGATCAGGTTGTTTCTTGGTTTAAGTACCAAGCCGAGATGATGTCTGACTTTCTTCTCTCTCGAGATGGTCCATGTGACCTAGGAGCAGTCAAGAAGAAAGACATGATCACGTTATTAGCCTTCCACGTATGCTAGAATGATAAAATCTTATAAGTTATATCATGAGACTCATGTGGACAAAAATGCCATTAAAGAAGGACTTGACATTTTGACATTGTCTTAGTGTTTATCGATAAAAACACT
>SNQJ01S0144576.1:26471-50715 GCA_010110895.2 Picea sitchensis
AATCTGTGTATATCTAAACATGGACATAGCAATGTGAGAAATTTACAAGAATTGAACACATGAACACTACTAGAGGCTTAAAGGGTTAACATAGTTTTAAGTTATGAAATTAATCAATTATGTTCTATTTCAATTTTTGAAAATTTCCTCTTTTTTATTTTTTTTGCATTTTTTAGTATACATTATTGTCACTCTCAACTTGTCATTTCCTACAAATTTGGGTGAAGCTTCTAGTTGTACGATACTCATACATACATGCCCAACATAAATATGTTCCAGAAATTTGTGCAACATAGTGTAATTTGGAATAGGTTAAGATTTAGTTTTCTTAGCAACCACTGAAGGAATGGAGACTATTTCTCTCTAAGGAGTGCTTCATCAAGATGTGAGGGTGCATAGCTCAAATATAACACAATTCTATAGCTCAAATATAGCACAAGACCACCATGTACAATTAACAAGCACGTAGAAAGAAAGTTGAAAAGGTTAACCTACAACCTAACATTGCAAAAGTAGAGATGCACAAATGATATTTTGTAGGACCTACAAACGTGCAACATAATACCGAATGGATTATATATCGACAACCCCACATTATCAAGGTAGAAAACCCACAACACATTGACATGAAAATCTAATATCTACACTAACAAAAAAGGGCTAGCACCAAAATATGCAACACAATACCAACAATGCAACATGACAAGAAGGTAACTAAAACAACAAACTAGCAAATAGAATGTGGATGCAAATATGAAGCCACGCTAAATTGTTGAAGTCAAATTATTGTAACTATGTCAGTGCGATGAAACTAATGTTTATGAGTATAGGACCTTAGAACTAGTAGGATAGTGAGTCTTAGAGTCTTCCACAAAGCTTGCAACTATGCACTCATTATTCCAAGCTACAATATCACGAGTCTACAAATTTTCTCTATTTTTCTCCCTATTGTCATGCTTGCATAGGTTGTAACACCTTAGAAACATACACAAGACGAACACACTCACACTCACTACCTAATTCCTTTTAAGAAACTTGGTTATCCCCCAAGATCATCCTTTAGCTTATATCACTATATAACCATCAAACATTTTACAATTATGGGAATTGGCATTTTATCTTTCATGTTGACTTTGTTTTAGGCATGAATATCAATACAAACGCTGAAGGAATCACATTTCTTTTACATCAAAATATTAAGCCTCTCATTCTACTACATTAGGGTAATTTTCTTCTATCTCTATTTTGTAGATGTGTAAATAAAAATATATTTTCATATTGATTAATATTGTAATTAGTTTCAATGTTTATACTACTTGCTGGTAATTGTCAAAGATGTTTGTATTTATCCAAAAAAATCCTAATTTCTTTTGGCAAAAGCAGATTTTTTGGTTTTGCTTCTATGAAAAATACAACAAGGGACCATATATACCTTTATTATTAGTTTTTCTGATGTATGAGATAGTAAGTTGGTCTTTATGAATATCATGGAGTTGATATTGACATCATTCCCTTTTAAAAGTTTGTGTATCTATGTATAAAATTGACGTTTATTTTTTCAATGAAACATCTTGTATTATTCCTACAATTGTAATCTATGTTACATAAACACTAACATATACCAGTCCAACCTTTTGAGTATAACCTTCTCCTATCAAAAGTTGAACCAAGTGAACTAGATATTGTTGCACTTACATCTGTCTATAGATGCTTGGGACACACACATATTGAAACACATGTATGAATGTACATCCCACATACCCAAGCTTAGGTCCAAATTGTGAATTCCACTCGGCCTCTATAATCTGGGGGAATGAACCTCTCCATCCAGAGATGCTACCTGTAGCTATGGCAGGTCAAGAAACATACTATCTTATCCTTTAATTCTCATAATTAAAATCAACTTAACAAGGTGCATACTTAGCAAATATATGAGATACGAGAATAAGAAAATAGAAAATATTTAATGGCAATGGTACATATAAAATTTTATTGTTCTATCATGAAAGTCGAACTATAAATATACAAGTATTCATGATTGATGTTAGCTCAGTGTAATGTCAATCTACATAAGAAATTATTTATAAGATGAAGCAACAAAGCAAACTGAAACCAAAGAATAGGTTTCAATATGTTTAATGTTAAGATTCATGTACTTGAAAGGTTTCAATATGTTCACTGTTAAGATTCATGAACTTGAAAGTGTAATCTCGCAAAAGAATTTTTGAAATATTGGTGAATGATATAGTTGATCCATGTTAAAATTAAAGCAGTTGCAAGATCCATTCTACGGAGGGATGGAAAATACCCTAGTTGTGATCTAGGGCCCCCAATAAACTCTTAGGGTTCTTGGTCTGGGACCAAGAAGTTAGAGCCATGGAAAAAGACCCTAGTTGGGCCCCCAATGTATTTCAAGGGTTCTTCGTCAAGGACCAAGAAGTTTGGTGATATAAGTCCCTAGATGTGTTCTAGGGCCCCTAGATGTGTTCCGGGGAATCCTTGTTTAGCACTTGGATTGATCCTTGGTTGTGTACCTTGGTGGTTAAGACCCTAGATCTATTCTAGGCCCCCCAGATGTGTTATGGGGTATCCTGATCTAGGATCAGGTTGTTTCTTGGTTTAAGTACCAAGCCGAGATGATGTCTGACTTTCTTCTCTCTCGAGATGGTCCATGTGACCTAGGAGCAGTCAAGAAGAAAGACATGATCACGTTATTAGCCTTCCACGTATGCTAGAATGATAAAATCTTATAAGTTATATCATGAGACTCATGTGGACAAAAATGCCATTAAAGAAGGACTTGACATTTTGACATTGTCTTAGTGTTTATCGATAAAAACACTTTGCTTGAGTTATTACCCTCCTAAGTTTATGTTTATGTGTTGGATCGATTTTCTATTTTGGATCCTACCTCTTCCTAAAGAAAGTTGATTGTCATGTTCATGAAACCCGTATCTTCGATTTATTATCGTGTTGACTTAGTATATTGGTCTTACCACTTGATATCTTAGTTAGTTTGTTATTTTAGGGGTAAACCTAATCTAAAAATTTAATGTGTTAACCCTATATTACCTACCTAAAACTAAATAAGGAGTGGCCTATCCCTCACTTGACACACTTACTTTCTCCTAGACGAGTTGGAGACTTAGATTTGTTGTGAATCTTCTAGACAGGGTGACAAGGTTGTTGCGACTCTTCTGGACAGGTTTACAAGGGTCCTCTCAGCTCCCCTCTTGTGTGTTTTTACTCTTCTCCAACTGTCGCGGGTTTATACCTATCAACCATGACTAATTTTTCCTATCGCTAACCTGTAGGAGTTTATCCCTACCAACCGTAAAGGGTTGTTGGTGTTCTAGTGCCACCTTGTTGGTTTGTTTGTTCCACCTTGATGTGGTCTAAATGATGTCGCCTTGATGTTTTACTGGTGCCTCCCTTATGTCTTGATGTGTTGCCTTACCTTGTTGTTAGCAGCCTTAGTATTCTTAATTTGTGAACTAGATTGTTAGGGTTGTTTTGGATTGTTGGTATTTTTCCTTTGTTAAAGAAGAATTCTGTGTTCTTGGGCTGAAAGTGTTAAGGTTGTCTGTGGGTTCTTTTTTCATCCCTAGGTTGGACATTGTTCTTTTTATTTTCATCCCTATTGCTTGATAGTGGCTAGGACTTTAGTGTTTAATCATGTTGATTTGGTTTATGGTTTCATGTCCTAAGAGTTCTTCTTGGCATTGTTGCTATGATCATGATGAGATCTACCCTGAGGGTTTGATCCATGATATACTAATATTTTTATAAGCATACATTGGAGGAAGGTAAAAACAAAATTTTAGGTACTTTTGTTCTTTGTTACAAGTAAGGTAATACTCATATCTATGTTATGTTACTTTCTTATTTGTGCTATTAGATTATGCATCAGAAATTTTAATGTTTTGTTGATCCTAAATTACACTAGCAAATGATTTGAAATTTATAAAAACATTTATGTTTCTAGCTAGCCTATTAATTTTCCCTTAAATTCTAAAATGGTATCAGAGCTTAGGGCGTGAAAGGATCTCATTTGTGACAGGGTTTTGAGCCTGCATAGATCCAATATTAAGGGTTTGTATTTCAGATCAACAATAAGTTTGGTTTGCATCAGATCTCTCCTATAAACAATTTTCAGTAGGGCTTCTTCTTCAGTAAAAGCAAAAGATAGGCTTGAAGAGGATTCAAACTTCAATGCCTGGAAGGCTAGGGTCTTTAATATCCTCAAAGAAAGTGACTTGAATGAGTTGGTTACTAGGGTGATGGAAGAACCTAATACAAATGTAGGAAGAGAAACCTATAAGAAAAGGGAGGCCAAAGCCAAGAGGGTCATTTTTTACTCAGTTAAAGATAGTATGATGCCTCTTATTTCTCACCTAAGGACATAAAATGAATGCTTTGATGCCCTATCCAACTTGTATTAAAAGAAGGCCCCAACAGAGAAGAGGGCATTGAAGAAACAACTATGTACATTAAAGATGGGAAATGATGAAACCATCTCTACCTTATTTTCCAAAATTTCCCAAATAAGAGATCAACTTGCAACAATTGGAGTTGTAGTAGATGATGATGACCTTGTACAAACAGTAGTAGATGGTCTTCCAAAATCATGGGATACATTTCCCTCATCTGTAAATGGAAGAGAAGTTCAACCCATTTTTTAGATATTATGGCATGATTGCTTGGAAGAGGAGGGTAGAATTAAAAACAGAAATGGACCCTCCACTGTGAAAGATCATGCTCTTTCAGCGAAATCCAAGAAATGGAAGAGGTTTCCTTAGCACAAAGGAAAAGGTAAGAAACCTCAAGGTAAGCACTCTCATCCTCACTCTCATTTATCTTAAGTAAGATGATTTAAGTGTAACAAGCTAGGTCATTATGCAAAAGACTACAGGAACCCTCCTTCAAAGAAAAATGGAAAGTTGGGTTACATGCTTCAGTTGCAACTGAGGAAGAAGAGCCTCAAAGAAAGAGAACCAATGTTGGTTTTAAATAACAAGACCAACGCAAAGAAATTTATCTTGTTTCAACTCTCTCTATTGCTTTCACCAAATCAAAAGGAATTTGGTTAGTGGACAATGGGGCCTCCAAGCATATGACTGGATTCAAACAAAACCTTGTGAACTACCGAGTTAAGAAGTTCAATGTGAAGGTAGAATTGGGTGATGATCGCACTTATGCCATCATAAAATTTGGATCAGCCTATTTTCAGGTTTAGTCGGGTAATGTATTTAATGTTGAAGAAATTCTTTATGTTCCTGGCTTAAAGAAAAATCGTATTTCAGTTGCAGTTCTAGAAAGTAAAGGGCACACATTATCCTTCTCCAAAGTAAAGGATCTAATGTGGACCTCAAATGAAAGTATGAGCTCAACTATGTTAATCAATGTTCAAGAAGGTGGACTTTACAAAATCTCTGGTCAAGTTATTCAAGCATTATCTCATGAGATGATCAACCCCTGCGAACTATGGCACAGAAGGTTTGGACATCTCAACTATAATTCTCTCCCAGGTTTGCAAAAGATGGTAACAGGTATGCCAGTTTTTCATTTTGAGCATGATAGTATCTGTAGAGGTTGTTCTCTTGGTAAAAATACAAAGAAATATCACCCTCACAGTAATAGAAAAACCAATGGTATCTTATATCTTATTCATTTTGATCTCTGTGGACGTATGATTGCTCCGTCCATGAATGGTTGTCTTTATTATATCATTTTTATTGATTATTTCTCCCGTAAAACCTGGATTTATTTTCTGAAAACTAAAGATGGATCCTTCAGTAAATTTCAGAATTTTAAGAATCTTATTGAGAATCAGACAAGTAGACATATTCGTGTTTTCAGAACAGATAATGGAAAATAGTTTGACTACCACAAGTATGATGATATATGTCAGGCTTCTAGGATTAAGAGGGAGTTGATTGTTCCTTATAATCCCCGATAGAATGGGGTTGCAGAAAGAAAGAACATGACAATTTGTGAGGCAGCCAGAGCTATGATGTGTGGTCAGAATATTTTGTTGTCTCTTTGGGCCAAAGTTGCAAATAATGTAGTCTATATTTAGAAGAGGTGTCCTCAGAAAGCCTTGGAAGAAAAAACTCCACAAGAATTCTTCACAGGTAAGAACCCTTTCGTTGATCATTTGAGAATTTTTGGTAGTCCTGTCTACATTCATGTACCAAAATAAAAGAGGACTAAGTTATATCCCTCTGGAAAGAAAGGCACTTTTGTGGGGTACAGTGAGACCTCAAAAGCATATCGAATCGATGTTCTAGGGGAAATGTATATAGAGGTCAGTAGAGATGTGACCTTCCATGAGGAATATTCCTTTCTTCGTTCCAGAGAGCTTCCCTGTGATACAGAGGAGCAGGAAGCTCCATCTCCAAAGCCTTCGGATTCACAACTTTCAGAGGAGAAGAGGGAGGAGACTAGAGAGCCTTCAGTGGACCCCATAAGGGATTCTATTGAGTTTCCCCTAGAGAAATATCCTGCCAAAAGGAATCCAGCATGGTGTTGTGAAATTTTAGAGGAAGAAGAAAAACATGCAGCACCTAAAGGTACTTTCAGAGAAAGCAAGATGCCAGATATGTACTCAGGTTTGATAGCTCAATTGAATCTTGTGATTGACTCAGAACCTTCCACTTTTGATGAGGCTGGAAAACATAAAGTGTGGAAGGATGCCATGATAGAATAATATGAGTCAATATTGAAGAATGATGTATGGGAACTGGTTCCAATACCTCAAGAAAACCAGTAGTAACCTCTAAATGGATTTACAAAATAAAGCAAGCAGCAGATTGCAGTGTTGAAAAATTCAAAGCTAGATTTGTGGCTCCTGGTTTCTCTTAGAAAGAGGGAACTGATTATGATGAGATTTTTGCTCATGTTTCCAGGTATACTTCTCAGTGTTTAGTATGTTCCAACTGCAGAACAAACTGCAGATATTTTGACCAAGCCCCTGTCGTTGACAAAGTTTGTATACTTTCAAGACAAGCTTGGTATTGTTGAGAATGCCTCTCTTGCTGAGAGGGAGTGTTAAAATTAATGCAGTTGAAATAGCCATTCTCTGGGAGGATGGAAAAGACCCTAGTTGTGATCTAGGGCCCCCAATATACTCTTGGTGTTCTTGGTATGGAAAAGAAATGAGAGCCATGAAAAAAGACTATAGTTGAGCCCCAATGTATTTCTAGAGTTCTTGGTCAGGGACCAAGAAGTTTGATGATATAAGTGCCTAGATGTGTTCTAGGACCCCTAGATGTGTTCCAGGTGTTGAATTTCTTAGGATATTTAGAAACTTAGGATTTATTTAAGATCTACTTGGTCTAATGTGTCGTTAGGTAAAAGTGTGTTTCTTAGTGTTTTTCTTTAGTATGCATTAGTATGCATTTGTAGTTAGGAAATCTGACTGTCACGATATGTTCTCGACATAGAGTGAGATGATAGTTCATATTCTCCTCGATATTAACGACCATTGATCCATGGCTTAAAACCTGATTGGTCCATGATCTCTATTTAAAGAGGATGGAGGGTCATTTGTTGATGATCGATTGTGAGAAACTCTCTTGTAAAATATCTCTATAATCTTGTTCTTTTGCATTAATAAACTGCTCCAAGTGGTTGTGTTGGATGGGGTCGTGGATGTTTCCTCGTAGGGGTTTTACCATGTCAAAACATCAGTTTATTGATCTTTTATCTGGTTGTGTGAGCGATTACTGAAGTTGTTCGTCCTCTGTTGGAATAAATGTGTTGTTAAACATAATTTTTAATATTTACCTCAATCACATGTAGTTTCTTTTCAATTTAGCATGAACTTGAACCATAAACAATAGTTGTAGTAACCAAGATCAAAATAAGAATAACCATGCACAAGACACAAGAAGTTATCCTCGGAAAACCCTTCTCAATCAAGGGAAAAACCCAACAAACCTTTACTATATTTCCAAGAGAAGATCCTTCACACCACAAACCCTAGAGCACACAAGAGGGTGCTTCTATGACCAAGAAAATGTGTGCATAAGATAAGTGCACACTTCATCCATACAAGTAGGCATTGAGAGAATGAGATAATGAATGAGTGAGTGATCCACAATGGGGATGTATGTCTCCTATAAATACATAACCTAGCTCATCAATAGATGTGTCTATTGACACAATAGGGTCGACTTGTACAACTCAATAATATAATTAATATTTTACACAATATTAATTATCTTTACATGGTGGGGCCAACCTGTACCCTTCACAATACAAAATTAGGGTTTCACAATAATCTTACTCTTAGAGAATATAGCAAGGGATCTCCCACACATCCTCTAGTGTTCTGCCACTAGGGACAAGTCCACATGTGCTCAACCACAGGCACGTCATTCTCAACAGATTAACTCAACTAAATCAATAGGATTACGATCTGGAGAGCCATCTCAAGTCAAATCAACTAAGTCCATAGGAGTCTGACAGGAGACCATCTCAAGTCATCTCAACTCAGTCCAGAGGAGCATGACAAGAGACCATACACGTCATCTCAACTCATTCTGGAGGAGTATGACTCACCCATCACATGGGTGTTCTCACAGATCATCCCAACTCCATCCAGAGGAGTATGATCTGGAGAATGTCTCATGAAGTTGCAATCATCAACACTCCCTCTCAACTAGGGAGTCATTCTCCACTAGGCCAAGTCTCTCACGGAAGTACTCGAACTTTGTCCTGGCAAGTGGTTTGGTGAAGACATATGCAACCTACTCGTGTGTAGAAAGGTAGTGTACATGTATTGTTTTCCTCTACACCATATCTTTGATGTAATGGTATTTGTTCTCAAATTGTTTCAATTTATCGTGAAACACATGATTCTCAAAGAGCTTCACACAACTCTGGTTATCGCAATGGATAATGGTGGAATCCATCTCATGTCCAAGTAAGTCTGCAAGGAGCTTGCAAAGCGACACTCCTTCGCAAATTGCCACACATAATGCAATGTACTTTGCTTCTGCGGTAATCAAATCCATAGAAGTATGTTTCCTACTGCATGAGGAAACCATGCCAGATCCCAAAGTAAAACAACAATCAAAGGTTCTCTTCCAGTCTACTGGGCTCCCTACCCAATCTGCATCGGCATATCCTTGCAATCTCATGTCTACACCGAAGGCATATCTCAGTCCATAACCAACTGTGTCTCGTAAATATCTCAACACATGCTTCGTTGCTATCCAATGTGTCTGTCTTCGTTGACTCATAAATTGGTTGAGTACACTCACTACATAACATATATGGTTCAGTGTTAACCAGATACATCAATTATCCAATCAGTTGTCTGTAAATATGTGGATCAATCTCGCCTGAATTGGAAGAAGTCTCACTCAGTTTCTTCAGATCCATCACCATCGATGTAGGCATGGATTTGTAGTCTGTAATCCTAAATTTCTTCAACATCTCCACTGTGTATTTCCCCTGACTCGGGAGAATCTCACCAATGCTCCGCCACACTTCTAGTCCCAAGAAGTAGTGCATCATACCAAGGTCCTTCGTCTCAAATTTAGAAGCGAATGCACGCTTGCATTCAACAATAAGGCTTTCTGAACCGATGAGGAATAACTCATCAACATATAGGACCAAAATCAAGAACTCGTCACCAAAAATTTTGTAGTATAGGTTGGGATCAACAACACTCTTGTTGAAACCCAAACTCATCAAGTATCCACCAATCTTCTCATACCATGCACGGTGTGCCTACTTTAGTCCATACAGGGCTTTCTTCAACCTGCACACATGAGACTCCTTCTCATGTATTACGAATCCCTCTGGTTGCTCGATGTAAACTTCTTCCTCAAGCTCACCATTGAGAAATATTGTCTTCACATCCATCTGATGTAGTCTCCAACCCATGGATGTTGAAAGGAAAATAATCATAGGGATGGAAGTGTATCGCGAAATAGGAGAAAATGTCTCCTCATAATCTATTCCCTCCACTTGAGAGAATCCCGATTCCTCTAGCCACAAATATCGCTTTGTGCTTCTCAACACTTCCATCAACTGCACGTTTGATCTTATAGATCCACTTGGAAGTCACTACAGACTTCCCTTTCGGTCTCGGAACAATATCTCACACATCATTCTTCATGATGGATTGATACTCTTCGGTCATGGAATCTTTCCAAACCTGTTGACCTACTGCTTCTCCATGACAAGAAGGCTCAGTATCATTGATGTGGCTCATAGCTGAAACATAGCTCGAAAATCTCTATGGTCTCTTGCTCTTTCATAATTTACCACAAGGAACTCCATGTCCCTCTGCCTCCTACAGATTCTGTAGAGCCCATGTAGGCCTTTTCTGGCCTACTGCAATGTCTCTGGGAACATCAACTAGAGATATGGGATCAACTGGATCAACTGGATCAATAATTTTCTCCCTCTGAACTATTGAAGGTGTAGAAGGTATTGTTTCTTCTTTCTTCTCGCTGCCAATATCCATACGAGATTCCTTGGATCTTTGGAAGGCTATCTCTTCCTCAAAGGTGACATATCTGCTAACCTCGTGTTGTCTTTGACCATGGATGTAGATCCGGTATGCCTTCAAAGATTCATTGTATCCCACAAATTTTTCTAGCTTTACTTTATTCTCAAATAGTTTGACTCCATTTGAGTCAAGTGACTCCTTCTCAAGTCTGAAGGATAAACATTTGTCCTTGAGGAAATTGTGGTATCATCATTTTCATGTGTTTCTATCCTGGAGACATCCCATGCCTTCTCAGGTCCTCTACTTCCTCTACAGTAATTTAATAAGAAAGGATAAATATGGGCTCTTGTACTGGGGATCGTGGCCATTCAATAATGAAATAAGAAATCTAGCCTCCCGAACTAGGATAATAACCAAGATGGCCTTTTGTAGGGATAACAACCAAAATGGCCTCGTGTACTAGGGATAATAACCAACCAAGAAAAAATTGTACTCTCGTACCATGGATAATGGTCCAAGTCATGAGGGCTCCCATACTAGGGATAATACCATTCATTATCAAAAGTAAGCTACTACAGAGTAATGATGAAATCAATTAAGGAAAGAAGTGCAAAATCTACCTTAGTCTACAATCACGCTCAATCTTGTTTTTGGTCCTCCTGAGAAAGATGAGATAGAGAAGAACTCCTTGTAATTATTGCTTCAATTCCTCAACTTATTTTGAGGTGGCGTTTGATCATTATGTTGTTTTCCTTTCTTCCACAAAGGACAATGATTTGCATAGTGACAAGGGCTTGAAACCTTGCACATCACTAGTTGCAAGTCTAGTCTCCTCGATATCCACTAAAGCTTGAATAAGGTGCACTTATAGCACACACTCAAAAGTCACACCAAGGATCATTTTTGAAAAAAAATTTCATAAATTTACTTCTTGTAGCAACCCTGAAATTTGTGCCCAAGATGAGTCTCAAGTTTGGCCTAGTTGCTGCTCAATCTTCATTTGGTTATGCAAAATATGGTTCCAAACTTCGCCCTCAAATTTTGCATGAAGTATGCCTCATTGCCTCAGAAAATTTGGCCTGTAGAAAATATCAAATCTTCCTTTGTTCACTTTGTTATAGTTGCAGATTCGCCACACGAACTGCTTCAGAATTATTACAAAACTGCTTTAGAACCACCTTATCTTTGTCAATAAATGGGCCTCAGAACAAGCTTGGATTTCACTTCAAATTTGGTCTGAAACTAGCCTCAGACCTTCCATAGAGTTGCCTCAGATCCACCACAGAGACTACCTCAAAAACACCATAGGACTGCCTCAAATTTACTTGCTATCATAGCCTTAGATCTGCCACAAAAATTCGGTCTGCAGTTTTTTTTGCAGTTAAGTATACGATTATGGCTCCTTCTAGTTGTGTCATCCATAGAGGGGCTTCTCCATGATGTTGTCTCTATTTTAAGACCCTAAACAAGGCTCGACCAAGGCTAACAGGCCCGTGACCAGTCTTAAACTTCACCACAGGGGTCCGACCCTTTCTTTACACCAACGATAGGAGTCTAGCAGCCCTTAAACTTCCACGACCTACCTTCATTGACTGTGCAATAGGTCATCTTCAAGAACACTGCTCTGAAACCATGTTTATTTTTTAATTCTTAGCTCAAGCATATGTAGTTTATTTTCAATTTAGCATGAACTTGAACCATAAACAATGCAGCACCACAATAGATGCAGTAACCAAGATCACAAGAAGAATAACCATGCAAAAGACACAAGAAGTTATGTTGGGAAAACGCTTCTCAATCAAGGAAAAAACCCAACAACCCTTTACTATATTGCCAAGAGAATATCCTTCACACCACAAACCCTAGAGCACACAAGAGGGTGCTTCTATGACTAAGAAAATGTGTGCATAAGATAAGTGTGAACTTCACCCATACAGGTAGGCGTTGAGATAATGAGATAATGAATGAGTGAGTGATCCACAATGGGGATGTATCTATCCTATAAATACATAACCTAACTCATCAATATATGTGTCTATTGGAACAATAGGGCTGAATTGTACAACTCAATAATATAATTCATCTTTTACACAATATTAATTATCTTTACATGGTGGGAACGACCTGTACCCTTGACAATACAAAATTAGGGTTTTCACAATAATCTTACTCTTAGACAATACAACAAGGGATCTCCCACACTCCTATAGTTCTTTGCCACTAGGGGCAAGTCCACATGTGCTCAACCACAGGGACATCACTCTCAACCGATTAACTCAACTAAATCCATAGGAGTATGATCTAGAGATCCATCTCAAGTCGACTCAACTAAGTCCATAGGAGTCCGACAGGAGATCATCTCAAGTCATATCAACTCAGTCTAGAGGATCACGACAAGAGACCACACACGTCATCTCAACTCGGTCCGGAGGAGTATGACTCACCCATCACATGGGTGTTCTCACTGATCATCTCAACTCAGTTCAGAGGAGTACGATCTAGAGAACGTCTCATGAAGCTTCAATCATCAACACCAGAGAATCCTTGTTTAGCACTTGGATTGATCCGTGGTTGTGTACCTTGGTGGTTAAGCCCCTAGATATATTCTAGGGCCCCCAGATGTGTCTGGGGTATCCTGGTCTGGGACCAGGCAGTTTCTTGGTTTACGTACCAAGCTAAGATTATGTGTGACTTTCTTTCCCGGGATGGTCCATGTGATCTAGGAGTAGTCAAGAAGAAAGGGATGATCATGTCATTAGCCTTCCACGTATGCTAGGATGATAAAAGATTATAAGTTATATCATGAGACCCATCTGGACAAAAATGTCATTAAAGAAGGACTTAACCTTTTGACTTTCTCTTATTGTTTATTGATAAATACCCTTTGCTTGAGTTATTACCCTCCCAAGTTTATGTTTATGTGTTGGCTTGATTTTCTGTTTTGGATCCTACCTCTTCCTAAAGAAAGTTGATCGCCATGTTCATGTAACCCTTATATTCGATTTAATTATCATGTTGACTTACTTTATTGGTCTTACCACTTGAAGTCTTAGTTAGTTTGTTATTTTAGGGGTTAACCTAATTTAAAAGGTTAATGTGTTAACCCTATCTTACCTACCTAAAACTATATAAGGAATGGCCTATACCTCACTTGACACACTTACTTTCTCCTAGCCGAGTTGGAGACTAAGATTTGTTGTGACTCTTCTAGACAAGGTTACAAGGTTACTGCGGCTCTTCTGGATAGGCTTACAAGGGTTCTCTCAGCTCCTCTCTTGTGTGTTCTTGGTCTGCTCCAGTTGTCGTGGGTTTATCCCTATCAACCACGACTAAATTTGCTTGTCGCTTCCCTATAGGAGTCTATCCCAGCCAGTCGTAAGGGGTTCTTGTATGTTGTTAAAGGGTTCTTAGTTTGTTTGTTATTTTAGGGGTAAACCTAATCTAAAAGGTTAATGTGTTAACCCTATATTAACTACCTAAAACTATATAAGGAGTGTCATATCCCTCACTTGAAATACTTACTTTCTCCTAGCCGAGTTGGAGACTTAGATTTTTTGTGGGTTTATCCCTATCATCCATGACTGATTTTGCCTGTTGTTGACCTGTAGGAGTCTATCCCTGCCATCTGTAAAGGGTTCTTGTATGTTGTTGGTGTTATGGTGCCACCTTGTTGGTTTGTTTGTGCCACCTTGTTGTGGTCTAAATGATGTCACCTTGATATTTTAAGGGTGCATCCCTTGTGCCTTGATGTGTTGCCTTACCTTGTATGTTAGCAGCCTTAGTATTCTTACTTTGTGAACTGGATTGTTAGGGTTGTTTTGGACTGTTGGTATTTTTCCTTTTTTAAAGAATAATTATGTGTTCTTGGGCTAAAAGTGTTAAGGTTGTTTGTGGGTTCTTTTTCCAGCCCTAGGTTGGATAGTGTTATTTTTGTTTTCAGCCCAATTGGTTGACAATGGCTAGGACTGTAGTTTTTTAGCCTGTTGAGTTGTTTTTTCGTTTCTTATCCCAAGAGTTCTTCTTGGCATTGTCCCTATGATCATGATGATATCTACCCTAAGGGTTTGATCCATGATCTACTAGGCATTTTCTGAGCATACATTGGAATAAGGTAACACCAACATTTTAGGTATTTGTGTTCTTTGTTACAACTAAGCTAATACTTGGATCTATGTTATGTTACTTTCTTATTTATGTTATTACATTATGCATCAGAAAATTTTGATGTTTTGTTGATCCTAAATTACAATAGCAAACAATTTGAAATTAAAAAAAAAAAAACATTTATGTTTCTAGATAGCCTATTGTTTTTCCCTTAAATTCTAGCATGGTATCAGAGCTTAGGGCATGAAAGGAGATCATTTGTGACAATCTCTTGACCCTGCATATATCCTCTATTAACAGTTTGTATTTCATATCAGCAGTAAGTTTGTTTTTCATTAGATCTCTCAGGTAAACAATTTTCAGTATGGATTTTGATTTAGTCAAAGTGGAACATAGGCTTGAAGGGGCTTCAAACTTCAATGCCTAGAAATCTAGGGTCTTTAATATCCTGGAAGAAAGTGACTTGGATGAGCTGGTTACCAGGGTGATGGAAGAACCTACTACAAATGCAGGAAGAACATCCTATAAGAAAAGGCAGGCCAAAGCCAAGAGGGTCATTTTTGACTCAGTTAAAGATAGTATGATGCCTCTTATTGCTCACCTAAGGACATCAAAGGAATATTTTGATGTCCTAGCCAACTTGTATGAAAAGAAGGCCCCGACACAGAAGAGGACCTTGAAGAAACAACTACGTACATTAAATATGGGAAATGATGAAACCATCTCTGTCTTTTTTTCCAAAATTTCCCAAACAAGAGATCAGCTTGCAACAATTGGAATTGCGGTAGATGATGATGACCTTGTAAAAACAACAGTAGATGGACTTCCAAAATTTCTTGAATTTATGGCATGATTGCTTGGAAGAGGAGGGCAGAATTAAAAGCAGAAATAAACCCTCCACTGTGAAAGACCATGCTCTTTCAACAAAAGCCAAGAAATGGAAGAGGTTTCCTCAGCACAAAGGAAAAAGTAAGGAACCTTAAGGTAAGCACTCTCATCCTCACTCTCATTTATCTAAAGTAAGATGCTTTAACTGTAACAAGCTACGTCATTATGCAAAAGACTACAGGAACCCTCCTTCAAAGCATAAGCATAAAGGTAGGTTCCATGCTTCAAATGAAATTGAGGAAGAAGAGCCTCAAAGAAAGAGAACCAGAGTTGTTTTTAAAGAAAAAGAGCAGCGCAGAGAAAGTTATCTTGTTTTAGCTCTCTACGGTGTTGTCACCAAATCAGAAGAAATTTGGTTAGTGGACAGCGAGGTCTCCAAGCATATGACTGGCTTCAAACAAAACCTTGTGAACTATTGGGATAAGAAGTTCAATGTGAAGGTATAATTGGGAGATGATGGTACTTATGCCATCAAAGGAGTTGGATCAACCTATTTTCAGCTTCAGTCAGATAATGTATTTCATGTTGAATAAATTATTTATGTTCCTCGCTTAAAGAAAAATATTGTTTCAGTTGCAGTTCTAGAGAGTAATGGGTACACAGTAGCCTTATCCAAAGGAAAGGCTCTTAAGTGGCCCTCAAATGAAAGTATGAGTTCAACAATGATAATCAGAGTTCAAGAAGGTGGACTTTACAAAATCTTTGGTCAAGTTATTCAAGCATTAGCTCATGAGATGATCAACCCCTGTGAAATATGGCACGAAAGGTTTGGAAATATCAACAATAATGTTGTCCTAGGTTTGCAAAATATGGTAACATGTATGCCAATTTTTCCAGCATGATATTATTTGTAGAGGTTGTGCTCTTGGTAAAAATACAAAGAAAGCTTACCCTCATAGTAATAGAAAAACTAATGGTATCTTAGATCTTATTCATTCTGATTTCTGTGGACCTATGACTTCTATGTCCATGAATGGTTGTCTTTATTATATTATTTTTATTGATAATTTCTCCCGTAAAACCTAGATTTTTTTTTCTGAAAACTAAAGATGAATCCTTCAGTAAATTTCAGGATTTTAAGAATCTTGTTGAGAATCAGACAGGTAGACATATTCGTGTTTTAAGAATGGATAATGGAAAAGAGTTTGACTCCCACAAGTATGATGATATATGTCGGTCTTCTGGGATTAAGAGGGAGTTGATTGTGCCTTATAATCCCCAACAGAATGGGGTTGTAGAAAGAAAGAACAAGACAATTTGTGAGGCAGCCAGTGTTATGATGTATGATCAGAATCTTTCGTTGTCTCTTTGGGCCGAAGCTGCAAATACTGTAGTCTATATTCAGAACAGGTGTCCTCATAAAGCCTTGGAAGAGAAAACTCCAAATGAAGTCTTCATGTGTAAGAATATTTCAGTTGATCATTTGAGAATTTTTGGTAGTCCTGTCTACATTCATATACCAAAATAAAAGAGGACCAAGTTAGAGCCCTCTGGAAATAAAGGCACTTTTTTGGGGTACAATGAGACCTCAAAAACATATTGAATCTAAGTGCTAGGGTATAAGTATATAGAGGTGAGTAGAGATGTGACCTTCCATGAGGAAGTTTCCTTTCGTCGTTCCAAAGAGCTTCCCTGTGATACAAAGGAGCAGGAAGCTCCATCTCCAGAGCCTTCGGATTCACAACTTTCAGAGGAGCAGAGGGAGGAGGCCAGAGAGCCTTCAGTGGACCCCATAATTGAATCTATTTAGTTTCCCCTAGAGAAATCTCCTGCCAAAAGGAAGCCAGCATGGTGTCGTGAAATTTTAAAGGAAGCAGAAAAACATACAGCACCTAAAGGTACTTTCAGAGAAATCAAGAAACCAGATAAGTACTCAGGTTTGATAGTTTAGTTGGAGCTTGTGATTGACTCAGAACCGTCCACTTTTGATGAGGTTGCCAAACAAAAAGTGTGGAAGGTGTTAACACTCTGTAAATTTGTTCGGCTGATAAACAAATGGTAGAGGTAACCATTTCAACCAACTTTAGAGCTGGGTACTAGCCTGCTCAGCTTAGAGAGGGTTCTCTCGTGTCACTTGATATTTCTTTAGCAATCAATGGCTATATTTGGTTTTGTTTTGGGGGGGTTTTATAAATTTGTTGGCCAAAGGAGGGGAGGGACACTTAGGGCTATGGAGTCTAAATTCTGAAAGTGAATGAAAACAATGACTGGCCGATAGAATTCTCTAGAGGATAAAGGATAAATGAGGTGATGAATCTGAGTTATAAATTTTATTTATGCAGAGTGTAAGAAGAAGGAGAAAACAAGTAATTGTATCAGAGCATTACTGAAATGCATTTTGAATTAGTTAGGAAGAAAATCGCATAGTTTAAATTGCTTAAGTCAAGAGCATCAAGAGATAAATTCTGAGCTTTTAACTATCCAATTTAAACAAAAGAAAACGCAAATGGAATTAAAGAACACAGGAAATACATACAATGAGAGGAGACAAAACTCATATCACCACCATTAGAATCTTTTCATAGAGACTTCAAAAGCTTCTGCATATGTATTCAATTAAATTCCAGAAAATTACAATTTAATTCAGAACAACTAAAAGGTGCCCTAACACTTCTGCCAACCATGATACATATGTATCTCTTAACATTTATACAAACAACGAATCCTTTCATTTCCAAATCAGTTACAAATAAAGAAACATTTCGTTTGGAAACCGTTTACGAAAAATAGGCTTCAAAACACCACCTGTAATTCTCAAACCATAATAGTTGTGTAAAATATGAGAACGGTTTTTGTAGATAAGCTATTATAAAGAAAAACCTCTCTCGGTTTCTCTAAATTCATCTCCAATGGGCCGAAATACGTGCCACAAAAACATGTCTCGAACAATAAATCATGAAAACTGAAAAATATGGTTCAAATATTTCTTAGAATCTCCCAATCCATGACACCTGTGTAAAATCTGGGGGAGGTTTTTGTATATCAGCTTGTGTTGAGTAAAAACCTCTCTTGGTTTTGTGAAATTTTTCTCCATCTGTCCGGGATATGCATTTGAAAAAGATGTCTTCCAACAAGAAAATCTTGAATCCGGAAATATAAGGTTCAAATATGTCCTCGATTCTCCCAGTATGTAACAACTATGAGAAATATGGGAGAGGTTATTGTTGTTTGGCCTATTCTAAGTAGAAACCTCTTTTGGTTTCTCAAAATGTGCTCTGGTTTTCCCGGAATTCACCTTGGAAGACGACTGGTCAAAATTACTTGAAATCTGGAAACTGAGACTTGGAAACTGATATGCATGACACTGATCGAATTCATCTACAAATGGTCTAACCTGCAAATGGTCTAACCCCCAACTTACTTTTGCTAACCATTTCGCAAAAATTTATGTAGCACTTGTCTTTCAGAAATTTCGGGAGTGTGAGGGAGTGGTTTTAAAGTAACCCGCCTTTCGCCCCGAAATACACCTGGAGACGCCACGTAGTCCCAAGCCGAAACCACGATTTTCTTTTCGGCTCGCTTTCGGGAATTATCCTCCGCACAAGTTCTCCACCTAAAACAATCCCTGACCATTGATCTGTAGCGCCAGGGATCCGTGACCCATCGGGTCCCATCAACTCCGCATTGTCGCTAGCTTTATCCTCCTCCCGCTATATTTGACCCTGTCCTCTAGTTTATCACACTTCCACATTAGTTTAACACCTCGCTAAGTCCTGGGAACTGGATTTCTCACAGAAATTGTTATAGTGATAACATGGGCTCCAACTGTGGATGTTATCCTCCCTGTGAGGTAGCAAAGAATGACATACTGAGTGCCTATCCATTGGGTTTATCCCAAAACCTGTGCGTACCCTGCTCTAACCTGTCACCATTATCCACTGGAAACCCAAATCTGTACATTGCTCTCACCGCAACCCACATTTCACCAATATACTTTCCAAATCTGAGATCAACATCCTTAATGTCTTAGTTTTTCACATGGTCGCTGGGTATTTATCAACAGGCAATAAGACCATCATAATGGATATAACATACAACACTAAATCATAAAATACATCAACAGTGTAGATCCAACTAAATAATGTCATACACGAGCACCAATCTTGTTGTAATAAAAGGGAACTCAGTTCACCACTGTCCAGCTCTGTATAGTAATTGTCCATGGCGAGCGACACCTCAAAATTTAGAAAGGTGGGCGACTAAAACACTTTATTTGCCTCGGCTCACCACATGACCTTTGCAAGCAATCACGCATATACATTACAAACTGCAAGATTTGACAAGTATAACATTTATCACGACTTTTGTGTTAACTCCAAGTTCTCTTTGATCTCACAGCGAATTTTAACAATGATTTAAAACAACGCACATAAAACATCAATCAAAGAAAGTTGCTACTCCTTCGACACTTAGATATTTGGCGTTGAATCCGCTTGAATTTATCTTTTGGTGTTCCATTCATCTTCACAATAACTACTTCTTAATGTTTGTTAGCCACCAATAATTTTCAGGATGTGAAGTGTTTATGTAGTTCATCTCCATTTCAAAAAGGTGCCAAGTCATTGTCTCCGCTGGAGCCAAGCCTTCATATAAAAAGTTCCGTTCATCAAGACGCCTTGAGAGTACCAGAGATATTTCCAGGTCAAGTACCTTACATTTATGAGCAATCTTAATTAACTCATCATAAATAAATCGTGCATAATGAAAACTTGGATTTAATAACCGAGCAATCTGTCTTAGAACCAGAACTTCAAAAGGAACCTCAGGTACAAACAACGCATTTCTCGGGCTAACTGCCTTACCAAGAATCTCTGCAAAGTTTCCCCCACAAAATGACAACATTTTCACTTCCGGATTAGTGCATATGAATCCAGGGCGTGTATTCTTGACTCATCATGTTTAATCGCCTGGCGTCGATCTCCTTGGCGCTCCTTTGTCAACAATAGATCCTCTCGCCTATTAAAATCTTTCCAGGAGCTCTGCATTGACACTTGGGCCTGCATCTGTGCGTTTTTTAAAATAAAAATAAAATGCATAATCAATTAGGTCCTGGACAAAATTTGAGTTATTCACGGTAACCTAAGCGCGTTTGACCGTCTTAAAGCGGAGACACTCCTGACTGGAATCAGGTATCCCAATGGCATGATGCAATATACGTTTGGTCTTATAATCATCAGAATTAGAGCCTCTGATGATACACATGATGGACAGATACACAGGCTTCTCGTGGCTAGCGCTTGATGTTGTCGATGTTTGGACGTTGGTGTGTGAACGAGTTTTGACACCTACGTGCATCCTCCAGTGCACACCTACAATGCCAAAATCAGCTTAATAAAACCAAAATTTTTATTTACCCAATAATGAAGAATTTTTTTTTCCCAAATTTAACCAAAGATTTAATGCAGACAATCCAAGAACCCAATGATGATGCGTTGTTTAAATAAATAAAAAAATTATGCCACAATTCTAAATTTTGCATGTGTCAATATCTAGCTCAAAATGGGGACGACGTCCTCCCTGGGTGGTGATAAAAAACGTATACCAAGTGCTCAATCCATTCAGCTGATCCCATCTCAAACACTGCAACCTATACCAATCCTTCATCCGAAACTATATGCAAACTGAAAGTTGAAGCTGGAAACCAATAGATGCCGAAAACTGAAAACACACATGCTGAAGTCTATGACTGAAACTGACAAAATGCTTGGTTCTCAAGCTTATTTATATACAAATGATCCTACCCTACTTGCTGAGAACAAGTACTGAATCAAGTGACCTCACATTTCTAGTGAAGCCAATCAAGAAGTTGGGTATTGGATTGAAACGGGCCTTCCACTTCTCCAATGACAAAGCCATACTTGAGATACGATAACTTGTTCCAACATCTGAGATTGTCTCCATAACCTATGAACATTTCAAAACTTATTTCCATTGAAGATTCCAGTAGAGATGCAAAAGGATCCTTGAGAGCATACACAAATAGCTCTTGTTGATCAGCAAGAAGATAAGAGTAACTATGATCTTTTGATGTTGTTCCTTGTTCAAACTCTTTATTGTAACTCTTGTGACCATTTTCCAATAAAAAAGAAACAACTTGTTGATCATTGTTTTCATTTGTGAAGAAATACTTTGAATATTCTTGGACACTTTCAAAGGGAAATGCCTCAGCATGTGCTACATGAATTTCTAAAGGTAACTCTTCGCATGATTCAACAAGCATATCACTCTAATTCTCTGAAATTTCTGAATATGTCAAATCAAGAGACTTTGGGTAGCTATCCTTATTAATGGTTTTACTGCCTAGATTTTCCACACATACAATTTCAATAGCCTGATTTTCACCAATTTCTTCATGATACAAGTCTTCAGAAAATGAATGAGCTGCAAAATAATTTGAATGATTCTCCCCATATTTTTGACTGTAATAAGGCTGACAAGGTTGTGAATTTTCATTAATTCCATGGGATAGGACATGACTAACAACATTATGATTCATATTTGTTTCATTTTCAAGCAAAGACGAAGCTAATGTTTTCTCGGAATGATCCTGTGTACCAATACAACTAGTCTTTACTAGCGCTTCCTGATGAGAATCTAGTTCGTAAAGGGCTTCTTCGATTTCATCATATATTAAGTCTTCATCATTAATATCAATCCCCATGCATTGAATAAGATTGTCAAAGTTTCCACAGAAGTTTTCAACCTGAACTAAAGATGGGTAACTTTCCTTATAATTCACACAAAATACTGAATAAAAATCTTCAAGGGAAAATAGACTAGCAAATGGAAATCCTTCATACCATGATCATGCTTCTTCTTCTAAGGTTGCCATTAACATCTTCATCAAACAATCTTCATGCAATTTAACCCCTATCCTATGTATGTGCATGTAGAATTTGACCAAATGAAAGGCAACATCATCTCCATCTTGATCTTTGAACTTTGGTAGATATGTTTGCCAATCTACACAAGGAATGCAATTTGAAAAACCGGGAATGTGAGAGTGATTCATGGGAGCATACCTTGCAGCTATTGAACTCATCTTCGGACAATGGAATTGTCAATGATGTTTTCGAAGTTGGATTCTGCATTGAGAGTGGAGTCGCTAGTGAAAATTTAAATTTATGGATTCTTTTACCAATGGAATCACCTTCAAACTGATTTTTTTATGTGTGGAGTCACCAGAGAAGGAATACAACCAATATGTGCCTAAGTGTTTGCTGCTCTCAGACCTTAGAAATCAATCATGTCGTTCTTTCCCAGGGAAAATTTTTCAATTTCGTCTCCGACAATGGTGCTAGAATGTTAGCACTCTGTAAATTTGTTCGGTTGATAAACAAATGACAGAGGTAACTATTTTATCCAAATTTAGAGTTGGGTACTAGCCTGCTTAGCTCAGAGAGGGCTCTCTCATGTTAGTTGATATTTCTTTAGCAATCAATGGCTAGATTTGGTTTTGTTTTGGGGGTTTTTTTTAAATTTGTTGGCCAAGGAAGGAGAGGGACACTTAGGGCTATGGAGTCGAAATTATGAAAGTGAATGAAAACAATGACTGGTCGATAGAATTCTCCGTAGGATAAACGCTAAATGAGGCGTTGAATCTGAGTTATAAATTGTATTTATGCAAAGTGTAAGAAGAAGGAGAAAACAAGTAATTGCATCATAGCATTACTGAAATGAATTCTGAATTAGTTAGGAAAAAATTACACAGTTTAAATTTCTTAAGCCGAGAGCATCAAGAGATAAATTCTGAGCTTTTAACTATCTAATTTAAACAGAAGAAAATACAAATGGAATTAAAGAACACAGGAAATACATACAATGAGAGGAGACAAAAATCATATCACCACCATTAGAATCTTTTCATAGAGACTTCAAAAGCTTCTGCATATGTATTCAATTCAGTTCCAGAAAATTAAAATTGAATTCAAAACAACTAAAAGGTTCCCTTGCACTTCTTCCAACCATGATACATATGTATCTCTTAACATTTATACAAATAGAGAGTCCTTTCATTTCCAAACTGGTTACAAATAAAGACATGTTTCGTTTGGAAACCGTTTACGAAAAATAGGTTTCAAAACGCCACCTGTAATTCTCAAACCGTAAAAGTTGTGTAAAATATGAGAACGATTTTTGTAGATAATATCATTATAAAGAAACCTCTTTCAGTTTCTCTAAATTCATATCCAACGGGCCGGAATACATGTCGCAAAAACATGTCTCGAACATGAAATCATGAAAACTAAAAAATAGGGTTCAAAGATTTCTTCGAATCTCCCAATCCGTGACACCTGTGTAAAATATTTGGGAGGTTTTTGTATATCATCTTGTCTTGAGTAAAAACCTCTCTCGGTTTTTTGAAATGTTTATCCATCTTTCCGAGATATGCATTTGAAAAATATGTCTTCCAACAATAAAATCTTGAATCCAGAAATATAAGGTTCAAAAATGTCCTTGATTATCTCAGTATGTAACAACTATGAGAAATCTGGGAGAGGTTATTGTTATTTGGCCTGTGCTGAGTAAAACATCTTTCAGTTTCTCAAAATGTGCTCTGGTTTTCCTTGAATTCACCTTGGAAGACAACTAGTCAAAATTACTTGAAATCTGGAAAATGAGACTTGGAAACTGATATGCGTGAAACTGATCGAATTCGTCTACAAATGGTCTAACCCCCATCTTACTTTCCCTAACCATTTCACAGCAATTTCTGTAGCACTTGTCTTTCGGAAATTTTGGGAGTGTGAGGGAGTGGTTTTAAAGTAACTCGCCTTTCGCCCC
>SNQJ01S0144577.1:0-24244 GCA_010110895.2 Picea sitchensis
AGTGAAAAATGAGAGTAAATTGTTAATAATCTACACTAACTGATTCACCCCCCCCTCTCAGTTAGTTCATACCTGTAACAGATGTGTCATAAAGTGAGGACTTAGGAATGGTCCTAAGAGAATCCTAAGATATATCTAGGATATCTATGTAAAGATTCTATTCAAAATGATGAGACTTAGTTGTCTTAAAGGGAGTTTAAATATAGGGAAGATATAGTATAGAAGTTGAGAAGGTTTTAATCAATAATATATATCTAAGATATATATGTGAAGAGTCTATTCAAAATTCCAATAGTTAGAGATGAGGCTTAGTTGTATTAAAGGGAGTTTAATTATAGGGAATCTATAGTATAGAAGTTGAGAAGGTTTGAATAATAATAGGACCGTTGTAACATGAGGATGAAGTAAGAGTATTTTTATACACATTAAGAAATATATCATTTACTTTGTGGTTGGATAGTTTGATAAGAAAGACACATTATCACATGAAAAAATATGAGGAAATTTATTCTATGTAGGTTTCATAATAAGGAAGGTTAGAAGTACTATGGTGTAGTACATCTATTTTACATATACAAATTAATGGGAATAAAGAAATGAGGAATGAAAGAAAATGGAAACTCAAAAGAAATAGTTGTCCATGGCTTGATTCACATACACTAAGTAGAGAAGAAAAAAATGCATTGTCAATTAAATATACTTTTGACATAGATTTATATTAGAGTTGGAAAAAGGGGACACAAAATACAATCCCACTTTAGACTTAATATTGAATATGCTTAGGTATGCTTAAAAGGTATTTAGAGAAGGACATTGATACTAATATCACACATTTCAATAAAAGAGGAGAACACTACCCGAAGAAGTTATGCAAAAAAAAATAGTTTAAAAGAAAGTAAATTGAAGGGTAGCCTACATACAAATATAAGACATGTGGGATAAAAGATAAGAAACATATAACAAAGGAATGTGAAGAACCATGGTACATTGACGTTAGTGAGATTTGGAATCATATGACTATAGTTGAAGTAGTCTTGGTATTTAAGGAGATTGAAGATGTATTCATATACAATAATCATGACTTAAAAGGTATTCTAAAGGAATTCGGTGAAATCTCTCCAACAAAGACATGAAAGCTCTTAGTTGTACATCTCCAATGTATTGGTTTGGGGACCACCTCAATCTTTGTTGTAGAATATAATTATGTAAATATAATTCATAGAGGAGATTTCTCCCTCGTGGAGGGATATCAAAGTACAAATTACATAATTCTTAGGGATTTTAGAAATCTATTTTTATTATCGAGATGCAACATTCGATTCAAAACTTGTGACAATGTTCTTTTAGGTACAATGCATAGAACCTGACAAGAGGTCTGAATGCTAGCATCTGATAAGCTTGCCCACCAATTTCTTGACGTGTCTATCATCTTGTATAACTCTTTAGCATTTTCAGTGGTCTCTTTCATTTTATTTAACAAATCTACCTTTACTTTGATATTCTCATTATTGATGAATTCTGAATTCTCATTATATTCAATTGAGGTTAATGAAAGTTTCTCTTTTATTCTAGTAATTACTTAGTAGTGTTCATAGATTGAAAAAACATCCTTACGTCTAGCTTCAACTTCATGTTTCCATTTCACCCTGCTTATGCTTGGGAAATATGCAAATTTCTCATAATTACTTCAATCGAGTTTGTTGTTTCAACGAGCATTGAGATTCTTGCTTGAAACCTGGCTAATTATACCTCACTCTTTTTGGTTTCTTTTCATAAGCCTATCTTCTGGTGCCTTTGTTTGGTGGTGTTTTCGCCATTGATTGGATACTAATTTCCTCTATATCCTTAATTATAGGTGTAGCGCACCTTTTCTGGCTACCAAGGCTTAAACGCTCTTAAAGAAATCTATAACACCACTTTGTACATAACTCATACAGGTATTATATAATCCAGATGCATTTAAGAAAATAAACACATTTAAGCTCAAAGTAAAACTTATTATTTACTGACATAATTAACAATCAATAACGTTTCATATTAATTCATATACACAACGGAAGTCATGATAACATAAGCAATAGACTCATGCAAAACATGGTTAAAGAATAATCAGATACTTATCTTTTTACAGTGATAGAATCCACCAACCAAGTGTAGGCCTTCCACGAACCTCCCAGCCTTAGACCGCACTGCTCATCAGCTCAACAGTGGGTCACCCCCGAGATGGGACTAAGCTCCACCCCAAGGCAAGGAATCCTAGGCTAGGCTAAGGTTACGGGGACAACAACACAGAAAATATGGAAGGATTCTTCCCAGGATGCCATCTTACTCCCACTACTACCAGACTCTCATTCCCCACATGCCTGTTCTGCCCGGGAGTATACACCTTCACAAGCACAGTCCATTGGTGCTAACCTCCCTCTCTGGGTCTCAGCAACATGCTAGATCAGGAAGTCTCAGAGCCTGAAGCTGGTGCTGGACACTCTCTGGAAGAAACCTCTTCCAACAACAACCACCTCCCTCACCTAGAGAGAGATCACACAAAGGCTCAATCACAACTCGCACTGGCCATCAAACCACGTGCAGTCTAGCTCTGCGTGGTCACCATAGCCAACTGGAAATACAAACACGACCTCTCAAATAGGCTTAGCAATGGCCCGAGGCCTCACAGTGATGGTTCACAGGAATGCATGATGAGTAATTCCCGCAGGGGTCAACACAGACTCCACGGCTCAGAACGGAGGTGAAATCGACTCTTCAAAAACAAACACAGGCTTCTCGGCTCATAGAATAGAGGTGTACATGGATTTACAGAACCAAACACAGGCTTTCCAATTGGTTCAACAATGGCAGAATGGTTTAGGGTCACGGCTTCGGGATAGAGCCTCCACGCATGGGTTCAATCAGTCGGATAGAGGATGCACACGGATAATCAAAGACAACACGGTATTTTCGACTCTCAGGAGTGTACGAGGATTCTTCTACAGGAGTTAGGTTGGTCGTACTATCCAGGGCTATGTACGCGTTTAAGCAATCGGGTAGAATGTAGGAGGAATCCTTCTCATGACTCATATTGGGAATTTTATTCGCATGCGCCAGGGTTGACACTTATCACCCATGGAAATGCATGCATTCCACCCACATGCATCACCCTTGTACATCCTCCTCTTGCCAGAAACTTATAATAAAACATAAATGGCACATGTTCTTTTGGAATAATAGTAAAATATTATTCCCAGGCTTAAGCCCCCTAGGCTTAGACCCTAGGCTCAACACTTAGCCCCTTTCCCACCTTCTAGCCCCTAATTCCTTGCCTTCTCTGTGGAAGCTCAGTCCCCCTTCACTCATTCATCATGGTCAGTCTACACCTGGCAGTGTTTACAATTTTATTAAATGTTCAGCATACATACAAGTACAAAATCAGGCCCTTGGCCTCCAACCCTTATGCTCTCTGGCCTAACAATCACATAAGCCACCAACTTATAAAAACTTGGCTCAACAGCCTATAAAACATAATTACAATTTCTTTTAGAACATGGTTTGCAATGGGGCTCGGCCTTGGGGACACTACAATCCCCCTCCCTTATTTTTGCACTGTCCTTAGTGCAAATTTACACAACATCTGCAAGATTTTCAAAAATTTTCAAACAGATGTGGGTAATCTGCCCGCATAACATCTGCATGCTCCCATGTCACGTCCTTAGGACCGTACCAGGTCCACTGGACCTTTACAATCTCTATATCTCGATTCCGGAGTTGGTTGCTTTTCCTGTCCAATATGCGCACAAGATGCACTTGCAGGACACCTTCTGGTTCCACCCAAATCACATTCCAATCGATAACATGATTAGCATCAGGTACATATTTCTTAAGCAGTGAAACACGAAACACATTATGTAGAGTCATAGATGTAGGTAGTGAAATCATGTATGCAACTAGCCCAATCCTTTCCAGGATCTCAAATGGCCCACAAAAGCTTGCTACCAACTTGGCGCAACTTCCTAGCTTCAGGGAACTCCTGTTAATTTTCACTTTCAGGAAAATATGGTCACCCACTTTGAATTCTCTATGGGTTCTGTTACTATCAACGTAACTTTTCTGCCTATCTTGGGCAGCTTTCAGATTCCGTTTAATTTTTATTATTTGATCTTCCATCTCTTTGAGCAGCTCAGGCCCAACTACTGCTCTGTTAGCTGGATTATCCCAACTCATTGGAGTGTTGCACTTTCTTCCATAAAGTGTTGCGAATGGTATCATCTTCAATGATGCATGATACCCATTATTATAGGTAAATTCTACCAAATGCATGTAGTCTTCCCACCTTGATGGTTTATCCATCACATACATTCTCAGTATGTCTTCTATTACCCTATTCACTCTCTCTGTCTGACCATCAGACTTGGGATGATACACTGTACTAAAGTTCAGATTCATTCTGAATCCTTTAAACAATCCTTTCCAGAAATTCGAGGTGAATTTCGGGTCCCTATCAGACACAATTGTCTTAGGAATTCCGTGCAAGCGTGCAACTTCTTTTAAAAATATATCAGTAACATCAGCTGCCCTGTGGGTGGTTTTCAGTGGAATAAAATGGGCAGCTTTAGTAATCTTGTCCACCACCACCATGATTGAATCATGCTTCTTGCTTGTTCTGGGCAACCCTGTGATAAAATCCATTGTTACTACGTCCCATTTCTATTCAGTAATGGGTAAAGGATACAACAACCCTGTTGGGTGCCTATGCTCAGCCTTAACCTTCTGGCACTCCATACATCTGGCGATGTATTAAGTGATTTCCTTCTTCATACCCGACCAAAAATAATGGCTTTTGACTGCTTCCACATTCTTCTGATATCCAGGATGTCCATCATAATCCATGTTATGCATTTCTTTTAGAATTGCCAGCTTCAATTCTTGGACATTGGGTACATACACTTTGTTTTTATACAGATGTAAGCCATCAGTTCCCAAGGTGTAACTTTCCTTGGTCTGTGGTCTCTCATGCTGCTGTAGCTTTGCTACTAAACCTCTATACTGCAAATCAACATTTGCAGCTTCCAAAATTCTGTCTTTAATCTTAGTTCTGTACATGCTAATGGTTGTAGCATGTAATTTGTGCACTTTTCTACTGAGTGCATCAACCACCTTATTTTCTTTCGCTTTGATATGCTTGATATCAAAGTCATATTCACACAGAAACTCTAGTCATCTGATTTGCCTGGCATTTAAAGTTGGCTGATCAAATAAATATTTCAGACCATTGTGGTCTGTTCTTAATTTGAATCTCCTTTCCATGAGGTAATGTCTCCATTTCCTCAATGCGTGGACGATTTCTTCCAGCTCTAAATTGTGAGTGGCATAATTCCTTTCATGCTCTTTCAACTTTCAGGACTGATAACAAATTACAAATCCCTCTTGGTTGAGAACTCCTCCCATCGCCTCCTTACACGCATCGGTGCACACTACGTAATCCTTATTTGGATCTGCAATCTTCAGGATTGGAGTACTGGTTAGCAGTTGCTTCAATCACTGGAAGTTTCTCTCACATTCTTTAGTCCAATGGAACTTATTCTCCTTCCTTTGAAAGGAAGTGATAGAATGAGCTATCTTTGAGAATTTGGCTATAAACCTTCTCTAGTAGCCTGCCAGACCCATAAAATATCTAACTTCTACCAAATTCCTTAGCGCTGGCCATTCTCGGATGGCCTCAACCTTTTTAGGATCCACAACAATCCCTTCTTCAGATATAATGTGTCCCAAGTAATGAATCAACCTTTGATAAAATGAGCACTTGCTAAGTTTTCCGTACAGCTGGTGTTCACTCAACACCTACAACACCATTCTCAGGTGTTGCTCATGTTCTTCCTCTGTCTTGGAATACACCAAGATATCATCCAGGAAGACTATGAAAAACTTGTCGAAATAATCTCTGAACACCCCATTCATTAAGCACATGAAAACAACAGGCGCGTTTGACAATCCAAACGACACTACTGTGAACTCATAATGACCGTACCTTGTTGATATCCATATTTGAGGTATATTTTAGAGAATATTTTCACATCCTTCAACTGATCAAAAATATCATCGATCCTTGGCAGAGGATACTTGTTCTTGACAATGACCTTATTCAACTGTCAAAAATCAATGCACAGTCTCAGCATCCCATCTTTCTTCTTCACTAATAGGACTAGGGCACCCCACGGTGACACATTGGGGTGAATGTATCCCTTCTTTAGTATCTCTTCGAGCTTCAATTGCAACTCTTTCAGCTCTGGCGTACTCATTCTATAAGGAGCCTTCAAAACTGGAGCTGCTCTAGGCATCAAATTTATAGAAAAATCGATGTCCCTCTTCGGAGGTAGTATGGGTACCTCCTGAAATACGTCCTTGAACTCTTTGAGTACCTCGTGATATTCCAGATTCAAGACTATCTCTCGGGATGCTTCTTCCACCCAAGCTGCAAATACTTGACATCCTTTCCGGTAACATTTCTTCAGCTGCATGGATGAGATTTCCCTAACAACCACAGCTCTGGGAATTCCTTGGACTGTTACCTGATTTCCCTCTTCGTCCAGACATGTAAATCTCTTGTTACGACAGTCTAGAAGGGCATGGTGCTGGTCCAACTAGTCCATCCCAATTAAGCATTCGTATGAGCCTAAAGGCAGAATGTTCAATTTAGCCTTAGTGCTCATTCCTTTCATGTCTATTGAACAAGACTTAACCAATTCAATGACCTTCCTCTTGGTCCCTGTGTTTAACTGCACTAACCAATACTTCTCATGTTTTCTTCTCGTTAGATGCAAACTGTCCACCACTCTAGGATCTACATAACTATGGCTAGCCCATGAATCAATTAAAATAATTAGTGGTCGATTGTTAATCATACCTTCCACTTCAATCATGTGCGATTGAAATTCTGCTTGCTTGTTGTCCAAGGCTACGTAGATCCTCGACATTCTGCTGCCCATATCCTCCACTGTTTCATCTTGCTAAACAGTATGAACAGTCCTTGCTTTACCATTTTTATGGGGACAATCTCTGTACTTGTGGTTTCCTTGACAACCCCAACACTAAATGGGCGTCTATCTCTGTCTTTTTTCTCCCTCTTCAGTCATTATCAGCTCTCTAAATGATGGTTGTCCCTGAAGACTATTTCTGAAAAAGGGAGGTCTATTTCCTTTCTACCTCTATTCTTTCTTAAACCTCTTCTGGTCATCCCAAGCCTTCCGAAAGGTAGGATTTTCTCTTTGTTGTTCGTATGGGCATTTTTCCCTTCTTATGGTTTCTTCCATGGTCTTAGGATCGTCATACTGAATCTTGTCACCAATGGAAGGTGGCAGTCCACTCAGACACCTGTGAATTTTGACAGCCTCGTCTTTGATGAACGAAACATAGTTCAATAGTTCTAGAAAACTTTGTTCATACTCATCAATGGTCATGTTTCCCAACTTGAGTTCGAAGAACTCCTTCATCTTTATATCATAATACCTTTTAGTCATGTATTTCTTCTCAAAATACCTCTTCATTCCTTCCAAGTGACCTCTTTCTCTTTGATGTGTTGCACCTGCACAAACTGATCCCACCACATGGATGTTTTTCCTTTCAGTTGATACATTGCAATTCTTCCTTCTGCATGGGCGGAATAATTCTGCAGTTGGAAATATTTCCTCATGCCAAGAAACCATGTCTCGGCATCTTCCTCCTTCTTATGTTCTCCATCAAATGTTGGAGGCTTAATCTTGTTCATCTCTCCTTTCAATTCATCCTTTCCATATTTTTGGTGTTTTCTGGTAGGGGACGGGCTTGAACTATTGTGTGTCTCCTTGCTAGAATGCTTCGGGGAGAGACGGTAATGTCTGTTACCACTCCTCATTCTTCTTCTCCTCTCAGGGGTTCTGACACTTCTTGATCTTCTTGTGTCACTTCCTTTTTCCAATTTATTTTCTATTCTTTCTAGGCTCTTCAACATTTTTAAGTTGAATTCACCCTGCCGATCCCTGGTTTTCATTAGCTTTCGGCTATTAGCTAGGTGAGCCTGGGCATCTTTCTGCAATATTTCGATGAATTTCATCATATGTTCTTCCTTATCCATCTCTTTTCTGTGCCCATTAGAGTTTGTTCCTTCGACTCCCAGGTTGACATCCCTTCCTACATATTCGTCCTCTGTTTCAGAGGCAATCTGCACCTTTTCCCGATCCATACTCGACGTTGGTTAACTGGAATCCCGACTCTTGTTGAACTCTGCACACATACTATGCAATTCAATTCAAAGTTTTTCAGGCCATTAAAACCTCACGAACAATCCACAACATTTATAAACCAATAAGAACAACAACAAAAGACGTTTCCATTCAAATATGTTTTCTGAGTTCTCGTTCGGCTCTACAATTTTAGTACTTCATTTTTCGGGGTTTCGGGTCTTTGGTACCAGGGAGTTCATGATGCAGTGACTTCCAACCTTTTGTCATTCCAATCTACGAATTCTGAAAATTCAGTTTCCTTACTCTCTGGGCCCACAACACAACTGTCATCCTTAAAATCTGCAACGATTCTTCCATCTTCGGAGATTTCAGAACTTTGGGACTTCTGGTTTTGGGGTTTCAGAACACGAGGCTTTCACAATTGCTTTCCTTTCCAACCCCCGACTTCTGAAATTCTGATTTACTTTACCCTCCGGGCCCACATAGCACAGTTGTCATCCACCACCACGGTGGCACGTGGCACGTTCAGGAGGGCCCACATCACTTTTAACGATGTCATCGGATCCCACCACTCTCGCCTGTCTTCTCGACTCACTGGCACGTGGTAAGCATGGACTCCAATGGTCAGATCCCCTCCTCAAATCAACGAAGTAGATATTTTCAATATTTTGGGGTTTCGGGCATTGGGAGTTCTTGCACTCCACATCTCGAACCTCCATCTACCGAAATCCCAAAATCACTATTTACTAAACTACGTGATCCAATGGTCAAGTTATTCTCCCCATGATCTATGGTGTAGATCTTTTCGGCATTTCGGGGTTTTCAGGAGTTCGCGTATCACAATTCCCACACTCTTGTGCGATTCAAAAGGGATTTAAACCCTGCACATACTCTCCATATCCGATGGTCATGAGGGTTCACCTTCCCTCCCAAGCAGATCCTAAGGTTCCAACACTATTGGTGTGGAGATCTATTTCCCCGTGGCCATAAACCACACCGACTGTGGTTTCACACGCCGTTAAACCTCCTGAGCTTAAAAACTTGTCAAGTAACTCCTTGACACTTTGGGGAAAACCAAAGTCTGAAATTGGCCTTCCAGACCCAATTTCCCTCGCACTCTCGGTCCATAGACCGCTCCACTGGCCCATCTAGGCTCAGTGTCGAAAACTTGGCTCTGATACCAAACTGTAGCACACCTTTTTTGGATACCAAGGCTTAAACGCTCTTAAAGAAATCTATAACACCACTTTGTACATAACTCATACAGGTATTATATAATCCACATGCATTTAAGCAAATAAACACATTTAAGCTCAGAGTAAAACTTATTATTTACTGCTATAATTAACAATCAATAACGTTTCATATTAATTCATATACACAACAGAATTCATGATAACATAAGCAGCAGAATCATGAAAAACATGGTTAAAGTGTAATCAGATACTTATCTTTTTACAGTGATAGAATCCACCAACCAAGTGCAAGCCTTCCACGAACCTCCCATCCTTAGACCGCATTGCTCATCAGCTCAGCAGTGGGTCACCCCCAAGCTGGGACTAAGCTCCACCCCAAGGCAAGGAATCCTAGGCTAGGCTGAGGTTATGGGGAAAACAACACAAAAAATATGGAAGGATTCTTCCCAGGACACCATCTTACACCCACTACTACCAGACTCTCATTCCCCACATGCATGTTCCACCCGGGAGTATACACCTTCACAAGCATAGTCCATCGGTGCTAACCTCCCTCTCTGGGTATCAACAACATGCCAGATCAGGAAGTCTCAGAGCCTGAAGCTGGTGCTGGACACTCTCTGGAAGAAACCTCTTCCAACAACAACCACCTCCCTCACCTAGAGAGAGATCACACATAGGCTCAATCACAACTCGCGTTGGCCATCAAACCACGCATAATCCAGCTCTGCGTGGTCACCATAGCCAATTGGAAATACAAACACGGGCTCTCAAATAGGCTCAGCAATGTCCCGAGGCCTCACAGTGATGGTTCATAGGAATGCATGATGAGTAATTCCCACAGGTGTCAACATAGACTCCATGGCTTAGAACGGAGGTGGAACCGGCTCTTCAGAAACAAGCACAGGCTTCTCGTCTCATAGAATAGAGGTGTACATGGATTTACAGAACCAAACAAAGTCTTTCCAACTGGTTCAACAATGGCGGAATGGTTCAAGGTCACGGCTTCGGGACAGAGCCTCCACACACGAGTTCGATCAGTCGGATAGAGGATGCACACGGATTATCAAAGACAACACGGTATTTTTGACTCTTAGGAACGTACGAGGATTCCTCTACAGAAGTCAGGTTGGTCGTATTATCCAGGGCTTCATACACGTTCAGGCAATCGGGTAGAATGGAGGAGGAATCCTTCTCACAACCTATCCTGGCCGTTTTATTCGCATGTGCCAGGGTTGACACTTGTCACCCATGGAACTGCATGTGTTCCACTCGCACGCATCACCCTTGTACATCCTCCCCTTGCGATAAACTTAGGATAAAACATAAATGGCACATGTTCTTTTGGAATAATAGTAAAATATTATTCCCAGGCTTAAGCCCCCTAGGCTTAGCCCCTAGGCTCAACACTTAGCCCCTTTCCCACCTTCCAACCCCTAATTCCTTGCCTTCTCTGTGGAATCTCATTCCCCCTTCACTCATTCATCGTGGTCGGTCTACACCTAGCGGTGTTTACAATTTTATTAAATGTTCTTCATACATACAAGTACAAAATCAGGCCCTTGGCCTCCAACCCTTAGGCTCTCTAGCCTAACAATCACATAAGCCACTAGCTTATAAAAACTTGGATCACCAGCCTATAAAACATAATTACAATTTCTTTCAGAACATGGTTTGCAACGGGGCTTGGCCTTGGGGACACTACAATAGGGATCCCCTATGGAGAATGGTTTCCTCCTATTGAAGAGAGTTTAAAATTTGGATTTTTTTCTCAATTTCCATTAAAGGTCTTTCTTATGTAGTCTTTGAAACCTTTGATTTTGGATCTAGAGTAGATTGAGGAGCCCTATAGTTCTTCTACATCCTTTTATACTTCTTGCTCCAACTATTTCCTCAACAATATGCACATGTTTAGTAGCTTGTGGTATTTATTCCATAGGTATTGTTGGGGTTGACATTACAGCTTGCGATGGTTCTCCAACAAGCTATGATGTCTCCACAATCCATTCTAAATGGCCAACAAACATGTCCCATGTGACATAGGGTTATTTTTTCCTGAAATGATTAACAATCAATAACTTGATTATCCCACGGTATCCTATGGATGATTATTTTCCTTCTTGTATGTCTAAAACCATATTTTGTAGTGATTTTAGTAAATATTAGTGAATGTTAATAGTCCTTTGATTCCTATAGCGCTATGGAAATTTGAGGTTATAGGCCAACACAATATTGTGTCAACATTCACAAGTAATGTATCTGATAATATATAGGGACACTTAGTCCTATGGCCTAGGAAGCATGCCTTTTTTCACACCCTTTATTGTGTCCACCGTCATCTCTCTAGCTTGAGAGAAAATTATTTTTATATCCACGAATTCCTTCTTGATTTTGAACCATTTCTCCCCTGTTGTTGAAAGTCTTATTGCTTCTACAATGGTTTCCTATGTTACTTTGACTGTCAACCCTCAAGTTGTTGATACGTTCTCATGGGGTTGCTGAGCAAAATCTGTAGCAACTACATCATTATATCCATTAAGTTTGTTGTAAAAATTTGTACATCCAACTTGCTAAAATATTTTTTGAACTTTAGGAGTTGTTGGATAAGTTTTGGGATATGTGCCAAAATAAGTTAAAGAAGAAAAGGTAGTTATAATATGGACTAGAGTACATGATGGGGATTTTACTTTAAGGATTCAAACCACACAACATGAGGAAGCACAAAAAAATGACACGTAGAAGGCTGAAAACGGTTATAAACCGTTGATTTTTTGGGACATTTTTTTCACATTGTAAAAGGCTTAGCCCTATTTTTGATGTATAAATATGTAAAGGGTTTTTGGGTAGAGGGGTTTCTAAGTTATGAGGGTTGGACACATGATAATTTCTTAGTGATTTTCAGGTAAGTTGTGTCGCGCGTAGAAGGAATTTTTGAGGTATGATTGAGGAGTGAGGCTCGAACTTCAACATAATGACTAGGTAGGTTTGGGTAATGTTCTTATTGCATATTTTGTAGCACATATGTAAAGAGATTATCAATGACTAGTATAAGAAGCCAACCGTTGTAGATGTATCTCATCTTCGGTGAACCACATTAAACCTTGTTTTTTGATGTGTTGTGGTTGCATGTTATGATGTTTTCTGTTATTATGCATGATGATAAATGCTTAAATATGTTGGATGTGTTATTCATATATGTTGTTATAATTTTGTGCAATGAAGTAATTGATAAATTAGTGAATGAAAAGTAAGGTAATGTCACACACAGGGTATGTCGCATGCTAAGCAATGGTTAAGTAATGGAAATTGCGCACATCAATAAATGGTTAGTAAATACATGTTGAATGCCCCACTTCCCCTCATCACTGGAGAACCTTGGTTCCTGCAACCCCTCTAGATTCCTAAGATGTGACTTCATTTCCTTTGCATGTGATGTTGAGAGGGATGGTGTCTAATGGTTTTGTTGGTATATTGATGATTAACCCTAGGTATTCCCACGTCATACCAATAAATGGTTTTGTTGCCAGGACCGAGAATTGTAATTGAGGGTAATGTTTTGGAGGCCAAATAAGGAAGAAATCATAGAATGGATAGAAAGGAAGCAACATGAATTTTCCAAAGAATAGAATAGGAACCCACGACTCAACGAAGAACAATGGTTGCAAAGGTATGTGTTCACAGATCTTCATGAAATTTTCTTTGGTGAATTTCTGATAATTTTGATTGAATGGTTAGAAAGGATAGTTAAGAATGTTGGGAGATATCAAGTTGAAGCTTCGAGAAACTAGACCCATGAACTGATTAGACAGTTGAATAAAATAAGTAATAAAGATTCTCATGCAGCTGATTTTTGGCTGAATAGTGTATTGGGGGGTTACATTACAGAGTTTGCAATAGATTGTAACCAGTCTTATAGTGTCAGAGAAAGGGACCTTTTCAAGGGTCTGCAAGATAGGTATCTGAATGCATTGTCTACCTCAATAAAGATGTTGTTGTGTGAAAATAATTTCATGAATATGGAGTCTGATTGCTAGGAGCCTTCGCAAACATAGGGGGACTGGGGGATGACAAGAGGATGATTTGAGAGTGGAAAGAGAAAGGATGAGTAAGAAACAAATGGGCTAAGGATGTCGAGAGGGGAAGAAACTAACTTAGACATAGAGATTAAAGTATTTTACTATGGGAAAAGGATTATGTATAGTAAGAAGGAGAATATGGTTGAGAGAGAAGAGCAACACATATTGTTTGAGAAAAGAGACCCCTGCATAGTACTTCATATCACACCGTACAGAGAAAGGAAAGAGAATGAAAAGGATCCTCAGTACAGTCCAGTAGAAGAAATAAATCCATCTCATATAAAAATTTGTGTCGAACCCTTGACCCCGTGTGCATTACCTAGATCTGAAGTAGAAACCAGAACATTGTCGAGAGAAATTGTAGTTAGTGGATGAAGTCAGAAAAATAGTTATAATAGTGGAAGTAGCGTAGTGAACCAGAGTCAGTCAGCATCACCAAGGGTAAGTATTACACTGAATACAATGTCATGAATAGATCATACATTAAGAATTTCCGAATTTGAGGGAGTAGAGTTGGAAGACCCAAAGCAACATATATGATTCATATTTATGAGTAGAACAAAATGAATAATAGAATGAATACCATAACACAGATATACGGAGAACAACACCAGATATCTAGTGAACAATAAATTCTATTAAATAATTCAAATAGGCTAAAACTGTAAAATTGCAGAACTGAAACAACTTGCTCGAATGGTGGTAGTTATCTCTGAGAAGCGATGTGGCTGCTACATGCATCTGTCTGAGAAGATTGATTACAATGAGGCTCCAGAGGCCTTTTTAAAATTACTCATGAATGAAAAAACCATACACATCCAAAAACCTAACCCTAGGAGATGAAACACAAAAAGTTATGTGGGCCCCAATGGGTAAGTTGGCACCTCAACTTCTTAGGGTCGTAACTTTTGCATACGATGTTTGTTTTTGGAATTTGATAGCCCGTTGGAAATATATTTTTGAGAACTACAAATTATGTAATCAAAATCTAAATTCATCTACAATTTGACTATGGAAAGCCAAAAAAAAATTGTTTAGGGCCCCAAAACGACCCTGGAAGTACAAAAATATGTAGTGATATGAAAAATTCCCAAATAAGATAGTTGGAATAGGTGGGAGACCACCAATATCCACTTGGATGTTTTGTAGGGCTTTAGGAAAACCCTATAAGTGTAGAATTCACAATTACAAAGAAATTTCATCATTATAGAGAAACCTGTTGAACTAAAAACTGTCAATGTGAGCTAGTTGGAATAGGTGGGTGGCCACCAATATCCACCTAGATAAGTCCTCCCCCCTTAGGAAGCAATGGTGTCCATTGCGTTGAGTTCCCCCATCAGGTGAGGAAACTTCTGTTGAATTTGGCCCTGGATGAACCACTTTCCTTGGCGTAGGAGTTTCCCTACCTTGACAACCCGATAAAGATGGATCCTTTGCTGGTGAGTGCCCTTGACCTGTGTGTCCACTATATGATCAGTGGATTCCTATTCCATGCAGTTAGGGTTGAGCTCTGTTGGTGTCAATTGTTCTGTGATCTCCGAGGTTTCCAATAATGGTGGAAAATATGGCCGAAGGAGGTCCACATTGAACATTGGGTGCAAGCCATGGAAGGGTGGAGTGTTGAGATCAAAATAATTTCTACCCACAACCTTGGTGATAGTGTGAAGCCCATAGAGAAGTGGGAAGAGCTTCTGATGGGGATATGTAAGGAGCTCTTTCTGCAAATGTAACAAAACCTTGTCTCCCACTCGAAACTGGTGTGGTACCCGGTGTTGATCATGGCACTACTTGTACTGAGCATTTTCTTTCTACAAAATATCATGGACCTATTGGTGGATGTGTTGAATCCTCTGAATGAAACTAGTGGCTTTGTTGGCATTAGACTGAAAATGGGAAGATTTTTCCTGTGTGGTTGTAAGAGGTAGTGAAATGGGATATGGTTGGTGGAGCTATGGAAAGCCCTTTGTAGTTGTGATGAACATAGGGAAGACTCTCATCCCATGTACGCGGATGCTTAAAGTTGTACATGCGTAGGATGTGCAAAATCATCCGATTGACAAACTCTATTTGGTCATCGGTTTGGGGGTGGAAAGTAGTGGATTTAGTGATCTTGGTGTCTAACCGTGACCAAAGACTCGACCAAAAATGTGTTGAGGAAATTGTTGTCCCAATCTGAGGTGATTGTCTATGGTATCCCAAAATGGAACCACACCCATTCGAAGAATAGATTGGAAGTATCTACCACTATGATGATCTTCTTGCATTCTGTCATAATGGCCATCTTCGAAAACTGATCAACCACCACAAATACACAATCATTTCCGTGCTTGGTGGATAGAAGGCAAGACATGTAATCAATTGAGATGGATTCCCAAGGCCTCTCGAGAGTAGGAAGCGGGGTATATAAGCCTTGATTCTTGATGGATGGCTTGGAAATGACATAGGCAGTGAAAGATATGATATACTTATTGACGTCTTGTTGAAGTTTTGGCCAATAAAAATGTTTATGTAGAATGACCATAGTTTTCTCCACGCCAAAATGTCCTACCATCCGATTGTAGTGAGCCTCCCAAATCATCTTTGCATGCTCGCTTGTGGGAACACAGAGGTGGCCCAAATCCATAAAAATGCATCCTAAGTGTGAAAATCAATGACATTCACACTTGTATGCAAGAGATGATAGGTGGTGGTGAAGTCAAAGTCAGCCTGATAAAGTCGGGGCCGCTCAGATGCCTCATTCCCATAGGAATAGAGCATTGTGGTGAGTGAAACAATGAGAGGGTGAATGAGGTATTCAGTGACACGATCTGTGTTCCATGTTTTATACTTGATGTTGAGATGGAACTGATGTAGGTATGTGGACCAATTTTGATGGCGGTTGTTCTACAATTTCCCCTGTGTTTGTATGAACTGAAGAGGCTTGTGACCAGTGTGGATGATTGTCTCCTTTCCTAGAATGTAATTCTTCCATTGACGACAGGCTTGCACAATGGAATATATTTCTTTGTCATAGGTGGGTTATTTTCAGACAGTATCTGAGAGTGTCTCACTATGGTATGCTACTAGATGACTGTTCTGAGTGAGAACTGCACCTACAACATAGTCAGAGGCATTAGTCTCAATCTCGAATAGTTGTTGCAGATTGGGTAAGGAGAGTAATGGAGTTGAGCATAAGAAATGCTTCATATCATCAAATACTTGTTGTTGTGCCTACCCCTAATGAAAAATTTTCCTTTCCACCACCCATGGTTACTTGGATGAGGGCCCATACAATATGGGAGAATCCCAACACGAAGCTTCAGTAGAATTTGGAAAGTCCAAAGAAGCTCTGAAACTCAGTTAGTGTGGTTGGGGCTGGCCATTCATGAATGACTTGGATATTTTCTAGATCCACATGTATCCCATACTCATCAACAATGTACCCCAAGTATTGGACCTTGTTCATGCCAAAGGAGCATTTTTCCAAGTTGGCATATAGCTTGTGCTTCCGCAGAGTGCCTAAAACTTGTTGAATATGATGCATGTGTTCCTCCCAAGTTATGCTGAAGATGAGGATGTCATCTAGATATAACACCAAAAAAGAGTTGGTGAAGGGTCTTAATACATCATCCATCAATCTCATGAAATTTGTTGGTGCATTTGTTAAGCCAAAGGGCATGACCAAAGATTCAAAGAGACCTTCTTTAGATTTGAAATATGTCTTCCATACATCAGTTGGTTCAATGGGAACCTGGTGGTAGCCAAAATTTAGGTCAATATTGCTCAAGAAATTTCCCCCCTTGAGTTGGTCAAGAAGGTCATCAATTTGGGGAATTAGGTACCGATTCCTGACTGTGATTTTGTTTAATGCTCTGTAATCAATGCAGAGCCGCCATGTCCCATATTTCTTCTGCACCAACACAATCAGACTTCCGCAAGGAGAGGAGTTGGGTCAAATGTGCCCCTTTTGAAGCAAATCTTAGATCTAGTGCTTGATTTCATCATCTTCCATCAATGAGCAATGATAGATTGGTCCATTAGGTAGTGGTTCACCAGGGTTTAGATCAATTGGATGCTTGACTTGGAAGTGCATTGATACCCTGGTTGGTGAGGAGAATATGTCTTTGTAATATTCCACGATCCTGTCCACTTGGTTCTGTTACAAAGAGAGGCTCTGTGTAGTGGTCACGAATGTGGTGGAGACCTTCTTCTTACTGCAAGCATGGATCGCAAAGAAGACAAACTTCCTGATCTATGAAATGATCTTACTGCATTGCTTAGCATAGATTAAATAAATAGTTGTAGGTAGCGCTACCTCGAGTATTTTGTACAATTGTCTACCCAAAGTAATAATAACACTGCGGGATATATATTCATACACAACATGTCGCTTCCACAAATAAGGTTGGTATAAAATAACATCACAAAGTTCAAGGGGAGAAATATCACACAATACCTCGTCTTTGAAGGGCTTGATGTTGTAGGGAAGACAACACTGTTGGTTGAAGAATAGATCTCATCCTTGGCAAAGCCAAACGATGGTGTAGGGCTGCGAGTGCGGCGTTATCAGTAAGTCTAGACGCTTGACAACCTCTACTGAGACCAGGTTATTTTGACTGCCTCTATCGACAATGAAATGCAACGAAGTCCCCTTTACCCACATTTGTGAGTGAAAGAGGCGTTCCCCTTCCTCTGGTTCTTAGGGTTTTCTTGGTTGGACTTTGGTGGTAGCGACAATGGCACTGGGTTAGAAATTGATGATCCACTTCCCAATTTCTGGATTTGATTCAGAGTCAGAATCTACCTCTGACTCAAAAACTTTCAGCTCGACTACCAGTGACTGCTTGGAGATACATTCTTCATTGTTGTGCCAAGGGATTTTATGGTATTCACACCACTTTCCCGTGTCCTTATTCGAATTCTCATTTCCCTTGTTGGGTTGTGTCTTGGATTGGTTGTGCTGAGAGTGGCCATATTTTCTCTGTCCCTTGTTTGCTAGGTTGGAACTGCCTTTTCCTTGCTTTGGTTGTGAGGAATTTGTAGATCCAAACTGTATTATCCCTAGGTAGAACCCTAGTTGTAATTATGAATTGTAAACATGTTTGATAGACTAGTGAGCCGAGTTATAATATGCTAGTAGGATTATGTGTTGATTAGGCCAGGAGCCTATTTTGTACATGTAAATATTCATATTATTAATAAAAAACATCATTGTGTGTAGACTGACCACAAAGAAAGAATTATGGGGGACTAAGCTCCACTGGGTAGGGAAAGGGATGGGGCTGAGAGTCTAGGAAAGAGGGGCTAATCCTAAGAGAATAATATATAATTATTATTCTAAAATCTATAAAGAGGATATTAATTAGCCTAAGTTCCTTTAGGGAGGGGAACAAGTTCCAAGTGGGGGGGAAACGTGCTCCTGGAGAGCCAAGTGTCATCCAAACTGCATGCAGTTTTATGGGGGCACTCTCACAGTCTTAGTGGGGATTCTCACCATTCAGACGATACTCACCATTCTCTCTTTGTTGGCCATGGTTTTTCCCCATTCACGTAGCCACTGAGAAAGAACATAGTTAGTCATTTTATCCGCCATTGTTGAATTCCTCAACCACCTGAACCTCTGCTACAAGCCGAATTTGATACCCTCACTGTACCTGCACCTGCAGGTTTCCTATGTATTTTCCTATTAGTACCATTTCCCCATGTCTAGTTTTTGTTGTTGCCATCACCATGTCCATGTGCTGAGGAAGTGAGATCTTGTGTAGGAAGTCCAGTAGCAGCTATAAAAATCTGAGGATTCCTGATCCAGCCTGTTGTTGAAGCCCTGGAAAGGGAGGTTTAGTAGCCGATGGATTGTGTAACAGTGAAGTTGTACACTCCTGGGGTGGAACATGCATGTTCAGAATGAGAGTCTATGAGTTGTGGGCGTAAGTGGCTCCTTGGAGGAAATCCTTCATGTTGTACTGTGCAACTTCCTGTTGTCCCTGCCTATCCTAGGAATCCCTTGTCGGTGGAGTTTAGTCCTATCTTAGGGGTGACCTATTGCTGAGAGTGATGAGCAGTGTGGTATAAGGATGGGAGGTTCGTGGAAGGTCTGCACGTAGTTGGTGTACTTCAATTAAAATATAAGTATTATTTCCAAGTTTGGTTACATTTTGTGTATTTATATATGTTGGTATATTTATGTTTTTTTCCTGTGATTACTGCATGTATCCTTTTACTGTTATTTATGCATTATGTTGTGTGATAGCAGAATGTAAATCAACTATTAATTTTTATCTGTTATTGTCGCTTCCACATTAATCTATGTATGAACATAATGTTTATGTCTGGTTAAAAATTGCATTAGATATATATACTATGTATATTCGTGCATGATTGTTTTCTAGAGTAGCATGGCCCAACTTGTTGGTGGTTGGGGATGTCACAAATTGGTATTAGAGACATGGTTTCAACACTGATCCTAGCTGGGCCAGGAAGTGGAAGTTGAAGAAAAGGTTTTGGAAAGGAATTGTTGTCGAAATGGAAAAAATTGAACTTTAGAGACGAGTTTTTGACACTGAGACTGAATCGGTTTGTATAAGTGGTTATGGAATAAAAATATCAAAGAAAATTGTTGTCGAGAGGGACAAAATTTGAATTTTGGAGCATCCTAGAGTGCCAAGAGAACACCTTGATCATGTTTGGAAGCTCAGGAGGTATAGCAGTTCAGGAAAGACAACAGAGAAAAAGAAACTGCAGTAACTCTGGGTTTGGAACCGCAAGGTTTGAAGTTGGGTCGTAAGATATACGCAGGGGAAAGGGCAATGTTTTCTAGCCGTAAAATATGGAAAAAGGTGCATGAGAGTTAACCTCCAAGGTCCTTAGGACTTCGTAACTTCAACGAAGTTTATGAGTTAGAGAGACAAAGTGGTTGAAGCGTTTACAGCTCCGAAGTCCTGGAGTGGATCTGTACCGCAGATCCGAGGATAATTGCTTGATCGTTGGATCATTAGAAGACATATCAAAACCGTTAGATCAAGACAAGAGAAAGAGGTAAGGTACACTGGTGAAAAATAGATTCCAGTCATCAAATCTGCACGCAATTGATTGTGAGTCGTAGATCTCACATCTTCGAGAGTTTGACGTTTGTGAGAAACAAAGTATGCTAGTGTGAAAACTCCCGAAGCCTGAAGTCCCGAAGTCCGTAGTTAATCCAGACCATTTCATCAAAAAGGGGCATGTGTCAGCAAATCAACATATTCGGGAGTTCAATGTTTGGGAGAAACAAAGTATGCTAGTGTGAAAACTATCGAAGCTTGAAGTCCCAAAGTCCGGAGTTAATCCAGACCGTTCTTAAAAAAGGGAAAAGTGTCGACATATCAATGTATTCGGGAGTTCAATGTTTGGGGGAAACAAAGTATGCTAGTGTGAAAAATCCTGAATCCCGAAGTAAATAAGTCCATAGTTAATCCAAACCGTTCATAAAAAAGGGGCACATGTCAGCAGATCAACATATTCGGGAGTTCGACGTTCGGGAGAAACAAAGTATGCTAAGGTGAAAATTCCTAAAGTCCCAAAGTCTGGAGTTAATCCAGACCATTCATCAAAAATGGGCATGTGTTGGTAGGTCAGTGTATTCGGGAGTTCAACATTCAAGAGAACAAAGTATTCTAAGGTGAAAACTCACAAAGTCCTAAAGTCCAAAGTTGATTCAGACAATCCATCAAAAGGGATGTGTGTCAAAAGATCATCTTGTTTGAGAGTTCGACGTTCGAGAGAATTGGAGTGTGCTAGTGTGAAAATCCCCGAAGCCCGAAGTCCCAAAGTCGAAGAACAAAGTAGTGTGGCATGATGATGTAACCAATGGTGATGTGGACCCTTCCTAGGCATTCCACGTGCCACCACCTTAATTGTTGATAGTTGTACCATGTGGACCCCGGAAAGTAAAGAAGTTTGGGAGTTCATTGTTCGGGAGAATTGGAGTGTTCAAGTGTAAAATCTTCTGAAGCCCAAAGTACCGAAGTGACGTGGCCTACTGATGTCACCAATGATGATGTGGACACATGGGATGTGTGCCACATTTCAATGAGTTAAGAACCTTTGGAATATAGAAACGACAGTTAGAACGTAACTTGTGTCACTCATCATATTGGGCCACATGTCTACTTATAGTATTCCGCCACATGGCACTCTTCTTGAGCATGGTTAGTACGGCCCCTGATGGTCACAGGTGACGTGTGGCATCAGATCCCAAGGTCCAAATACTTGACACTCCGGAAGAAATGGTTTTTGATGGAATGGGAGGAAGAAATCCCCGAAGTTCCGTAGCGTCGAAGTAACGTAACATGATGACGTCCCAGGGGTGACGTGGAAGTATTCAGAGATTCATAGTTCGAGAGTTTTGGGGTGTGCAGATGTGAAATCCTCCGAAGTCCCGAAACCTCGAAGATTCGAAGGGCCAGAGTTAATCATGATCATTGATCGGGAAATGACACTTGGAATCATATGCAACAGTCTGGAGACTTGACACTCTGGAAATATTAAGAGTATGGACATTCTGGAAACCCTGAAGCCCGAAGTTCTATAGTAAGTATCAGTCGTTGGATGTTGGGAAGTCAAGGACCATTCATCCACCCCACTTCATTAGTTCACCAATGAAGCACTTCGGGATATTTGTTGTGATGTGCTTTGGAAACCATCGAAGTCCGGAGTCCCAAATTTCTTGTCCACCGTATATCTAAATAGAGAATGTGGACTGTAGATCCACCATCCTTTGTGAATTCGTCATTTCAATGTTATGTGATGTTTGTGATGTGTGGAAAGGGAAACCTCCTAATTTCTAGAGCCCCAAGGTCTCGAATCTCCAAATAAGAGCCTATTAGACTAGTGCTTGGTCACAGCCGATGGTCACATGAGATTGGGGGCCAAAGAAAGAGGGCTAGTGCTGATAAATGTTTTTCTTTAGAATAGAGAAGGGCCTAGAGATATAGCCTGTGGGGTCCATGATTGAATAGAACTACATCAAAATAAGTAAAGAAGGTATGTAAAACTAAAGAGAGGATCCAACAAGGATCCAATATCCAATTCGACTCTGTGCAATAAAAACAGTTGTACAAAGATCGCCTTCCAGAAAGCACCATTGTGAAAACAGTTATAACTTTCTGCTCGGGATTTTGAATTGAACAAGGAGGAAATCATTGGAAATTTATTAGAAAGAGAATTCCAGGTATTCATCCATCTGTGATACATGATAATGCATGAACCATAAGTTCATATGGAGATGCAAAGAATGGGAATAAGGAAGGAAGGTTTTATGGAATATGAAAGAGTTTGGAGATAAGATGTGACATCTCCAATGATCAGTCCTACAGTTGGAGATAACACCTCCATTATTTCTATCAGAATGCATAGTGGAAGCATGGCATGAAGGTCATCAAATACGGCATGGAAGAAGTTGAATATGCATGTCAGAAGGTGATCCAAGGGATGAAATTTTGCTCAAAATTCAAAGTGCTCGGAATCGCTTCAAATCGCACAGGAGCATAGACCTCGTCATCATGAACCCAACACAACTCATTTGGGTTCAAACAGACATCGGATGAGAGAGATATCACGTTCTATTCAAATTGACAAACATGCAAAAAACAATGTGTTGACTGTACAGTCCATACAGTCCGTACAGATGTTGACGTGGAAGACCGTACGACACGTGGTAGAGCCATACGACACACGACAGGGTCGTACAACACATGGCAGGTGTTGGTTGGCAGTCGTGTGGACAAGTTGGAGAATGACACATGGAAATGGTGGAGAATGGAATGCTGACACATGGCCCAATCAATGGCCACCACGTGTCACCCTGATGTTGGTTTAAAATTTATGTTGATGGCAGGATTCGACCCCACGACCTCCGGGTAGGGGTAACTCTTTGGAAGGGCCGCCCAACCGACATGCCACCATATGTTTCTTATTATATATATGGCAAAGAATTTATTTGAATTGTTATAGTTTTGATATGGGGCACGGTCTGGGGTTGGGGCTTAGCCCCAACCCCTGGTCATATGTGTATACAATGTAACCACCAGCGCGCACCTATCCGATAATCACCATATGTCATTTAAACTTAACCCCTTTTATGTATTGTGTGCGGTCATATGGTGGCCATGTGCCCACAGACTTGGCAGTTAGGGGCTAGGCGGGTAATCGTCCTATAGTTCGCACCATTTGGCGGTTGCGCCCGATGCTAAGTTTTAACACAAAAATGCACATGGGGGATAGGTTGAGGAGGCAGAGGTGCATTTTGGCAATCCAGAGACAACAAGTTTGAAGGGGAACTTCCAGGAAGATTATCTTCTTCAATGTTTGGCCAAACGAGGTGCCGAAAAAGCCCAGCTAGGGGTTTTTGGACGTTTTGAAGCCATTGGAGCCATCTATTTGGCATTTTGAGCATTGTAAAACACATATTTTAGCACTTTGAAAAAATAATACAAAATATCCATTGGAAATTGGACTAGGAGATGTAGCCCAAGAGAGGGGTGAACTCCTTTATCATTTGTTGTGTTATGTGTTTTCTGTTCACTGTTATTTGTTGTTGTTTATATGCATCTTAAATGTGTAATTTCTATAAAAGTTGTGTTTTCAAAATTGATCCATTTTCATAAGAACACTTGAATTAAAACTTGCAAATATTTTCAAGAATACAAGTCTTCATCATTTTCAGATCAAGTTGGTATCAGAGCATAGGTTTTTGAAGACTTGATTATTTGCAAGTGTTTTGTTTTCTGATTCTCACAAGGTTGAAACT
>SNQJ01S0144578.1:7034-24237 GCA_010110895.2 Picea sitchensis
ATTTAGTCATCGCCTCTCCTTCTAAACCACCCGTTGATCCAGTCACTGGCCTCTCCCCCCTCTTGAACCCCTACGGCTATAGGGTCGAGTGGTTTGATCTCTTGGGAAATTCGCTCGATTATGCGCCACCTCCTCCATCTCCCCCACGACGTCCCTCCTTTCCACCAACCCCCTCTCCTCCCTCCCCTTCAATTTCATATTCTTCCCCTCTTATGGTCTCCTCTTCCTTCTCTCTGCTCTCCCACCACAATTCTCCTTTTGTTAGCAGGGACGATGAGCGAGTTGAGCTCATGACCACTCTGAGCACCATTAAAAAAGATCTGGAGGACATCAAAATGGCCATGAGCGAATTTCAGACTAGGGAAGATGATCGGTGGCGTCGAGTGGATACTATGATGACATTCCTTCAAGACCTTCGAAGAGCCATGGTGAACAGAGAAAAAGGAAAAGCACAGGCAATGGAGGTCTACGTCGGGCCGCGTCTAGGTCCAGGTTACTAATGCCTACCCATGCTCTTTTTTTTCTTATTGTCAATATTTTGGCCCTACGTGGCATAATAGAATTCTTGCCCTCATACACTTGACATTTGTCCCTTTGATAAATCTGGTCCTGCGTGGCCACGTAGCTCAGTTTATTTCTAAGTACTAGACATCAGACAATGGTGGTTTCCCGAATGGGCACCGTTACCTCTTTTTGAACTTGGACACCTGGCAGAGGTGGTTTCCCAACAGAACATCGATGCCAGGTAGTTAGCTAACTTTCAGACACCTGTATTTTTTGACTAGGAATCAATACATACTCTAAATTACAAAAAAAATAAAAATATAGTATATATCTATTATAAGGATTATAAGAGTTCAAGTTCCATAAAAAGGAAGTTCTGTTTTAAAAGGATTGAAAAATAATATTCATTGGTTTATGAAAAAAAAAAGGATAAGTTATAAAAAAACATTGAAGTATATGTTCTAAAGGTGAAGTGAGAATGGATAGATGTCAAGTATATGATGCATACGATGTCATGCATAAATGAATATGGATCAATGAGTTGTCATTGATACATGATGCAAATATGAAGATGTATCGATGTGATTTCCTTGATATATGAGGCATAGTTAGATTGATCATTATAGTCTTATCACGGTTTATAAAGTGCACAAATGGATGAACTCCAAAGTGGTCCCCTTATGGTGAAATCCCTCACAAGAAGTCGTTGTACGGATGAGTTATCCTAGAAGAATGGTTGAAGAACCCATGGTTGATTGTGGAATAATGAGATGACGATCAATGAAGTTGTTGGTAAAACTATCCTAGATGGATAGTGCTTGTCATGCCATTTCTGGTGGTATGTGGAATTCCACATAACTCCTCATGGGTTGAGAGTTATGGCCTTACGAAGTTGGAGGACCCTCATATGTTGGCTTGAAGCCCCAAAAGGTCAAAGAAGTCAAAGAGATTGCAAATAAGAAATTATAACTTAAATGATAAAGTAAAGTGACAAAGCCAAGAAGGATTATTTAAATAATAAAGTGAAGAGACAAAATCAAAGAAGATTATTTAAATGATAAAGTAAGGTGACAAAGTCAAGGAGGAATATTTAAATGATAAAGTAATGGAAAACTTTCTATTTATGGAAAGTGGTTAACCCTAAAATGAGGAAAATAGGTTAAGTGACCTAGAAGTGGGTTAAGTAACCTAGAAGATGAAGAGTATAAATAAGAGGCAAGGGTCTCTTGTGAAATGTACATTTTTGGAGGATCTTTGTGTAGATCTTGTGTGTATCTCTTGAGCATGAATTGAAGATCTATTTTGAGAGAGAGAGTGTGTGAGGATGATCTCATGGATGAATCAAAGTTTTGGCAATGTCTGAGATCATGAAGAAAAAAGTCTCGGAGGTTCAAAAACTCTAGTTTTTGAGGTGTACGCGGGCTACAGTGAGCTAGGGCGCGTACATACGAGGGTTGTATGAAGACGGGGCGCATACACTGGATGAAGTCATGGAGATTGATGGTTGAGATTAGGACAGGATCTTGAAGACTGAAGCAGGTTCCAGATCTGCATTCTATGGGCTCAGATCTGCCATAAAAATTCTGGTATGGTTATATTATTGTCTTGATGGATGCTATTGCTTATTGTGTGGTGAATGCTTAAGGAATTCTTGGTATGGTTGTTATAATGTGATTTGTGTTGGTTGATGGAGTGAGAAACACTCTTATGATTCAATGTTGATATGATTGCTATAGTATACTGGTTTCTTATACATGATTGATTAGCATTCATATTGTATTGTTGAGAAGCATGAATAAGTTATTGGAGAGCTTGGATGTGTTGTGACTAGTTGTGGGTCGGTTTGGACAGTAAAAGACAGAAGAGAATATGATTGCAGGTTGCAGAGGATTTGAGTTGATTTTGAAGAGAAAACCCTAAGTAACTTAGAAGGAATACGCAGGCTGTAATACAAAATGACGGTGTACACATGCGGGCTATAGTGAGCCAGGGCGCATACACATGTGGGCTGTAGTGAGCCAAGGCGCGTACACACGCGGGTTGCACTACTGACAGGTCGCATACCTGTGACAGATTGATATCTGTGGAGGATTGTTGCCTTATCTCAGTTGGTGCTGAGGATGTAAACTGAGTCTTGCATATAGAGCTGGTGCTCTTGTAGAGTTGTACTCGATTCATTTGTTGCTAAAAAACCCCAAGGATTGAAGTCCGTAATAAAAAGAAAATTGTACATACATCTTGTGTTCTTTGTGTTCCTTGTGGTGATGATTTGTTGATGATATGTTGTTGATATATGTTCACATCTAACTGGTTATAAATGAAAGCAATAAGTAATGAGTAAATAGTGATTGCTAACTAATGAGTTTTGTGTAAGAGGGAAGTTTCGGGAAAAAAGCTCCACACTCATTCACCTCCCCCTCTAAGTGTGGTCGGTGTGTCCAACAGTTGATCTATCTTTGATAGTCTATGTAGACTTATCTGTTTATGAATTAGATTTCATGACTGATAAAGGATATTGTGTAGAGTCAAGTGGGAAATAGTTTGTGGCAAGCTGATCCAGATTTTAAAGTTCAGTTTTTACTTCCTGTTAGAGTCTTTTTGTATGGTTTTCATCGGGGATGTTTAAGTTTGACTTTGGTCCAAACTCCCTCACGGATTTTTGTAAAGAGAACGATTCTTTTGATTTCTTGGAATGAAACAAGTGATTGCTATTCTGTCTCATCTATGTTAATATGTGACTTAGTATTTTTTCTTTTGTCTCCACATTTACTTTTGCAATCTGTTATATTCATAAAATTATATAAAAATGTTGAATTTTGCAGAAATATTTTTTTTAAAAAATCAGCCTATGCCCTTGTAACTAATACTTGTGGATTGGGAAACAATTTTTGAGGCTATAAACATAGGGTAATATTCCCGACTATCTTGCCTTATCCAAGCGAGATTCAAAAATGCTTGAGTAAGATAAATTCATATCTTTTCCTCAACAAGATGATGATATTATGATCAGGGATGATTTCAAGGATGGAAATTTATTTTAAAATGTAGAAACGTTGGCGAATCTTACTAATCCTTCATATGCTAACTATAAAATGTTGGCGATATTTTTGTAAAAATATTCAAATTTCTAAGGATTTTTATATAGTTTGTATAAAATTTTGGCTATTTTTAAGGTAAAATAATTTTATCCTATAGAATTTGGGCGAATCATTTTTAGAATAGCGAATCTTTTTTTGGGAAAAACCATGGAAAATTAGCCCACGAGCGAAATTTAGCCCCTAAAATCATCCATGAAATTTATGATTAAAACTAATGCATTGGGTGCATGTTGTGAGGTGATGATTGATAGGAAATCTACTAGTCGACTGAGAGGGCCAGTTCATTTGATGGTTTCATGGGAGACCATACCTAAGAAGGACAATATCTACAAAGTAATATTTTCTGGGCTTGGGAAAAACTCAATCCACCAACCTATGCAAATAGTTATTTTGCCTTGTATAATTCTCGATGGGAAAAAGGACCATCTTGAGAAGGCCATAGTGCGTGATATTGAAATTATGATGTTGAATTCTAGGAGAAGGGTTGGAGTAGTACTCGTCGGTGGTTTACTGGGATTGGAATTCGATGCCCGAGGCTGGGTACTTGGTAGGAGTTGTGGAGGAAGTTTAGGTAGTCCTTTTGATATTCTTGGTGTATGTGAGTACCATAATGGATACCTGCTTGGGTATATGAGGTCTCGATCCTTGGGGCTCCAGTTAGACTAATAGGTTTTAACCCTAGTATCGAAAGTTGGGGAGAAAAACTAGAGAGTAATCGCGCTTGCCCAGTGTTGTGATGTGGACTTTCGTTGCCTGTTGTGGTCACTTGGGTGACCCTTATACTAGTTATAGCATAGGGTGTTGTGGAAGATACAAGGAGAAAATAAAAACCTATAAGTAACATAATTAAAGTAAATTTCAAGATGAAGTTCATGGAAGGGGGGAGTATGTAATGCCCCATACTTTCAATTAAAATAATAAATAGTAAACAAATGGTCTTAAAATAATAAATAGATAATAATAATTTAAAGTAAAAATAATGATAATAATAAAAAAAAACAAATAAGAAATTATAATAAAATAAAAAGTCAAAAAAATAAAAGCAATGTAAATTACCAAAAATGGATCAAAGAAAAACTAAATTAAGAAAAGGTTAAAAACTACATGATTAATTACTTAATGACAAGTGTAATTCATGCATGGATGGGTAAGAATTTTATATTATGAAGGTAGAGAAGGAAGTGTGACATCTTTTGTTTGGGAAATTAATGGAAAGACTTGGAAGTTGACACATGTAGTTGATTGAGGATTTGGGGGCTCTTAGTTGTGATGATTGAGAGGTTGGTTGGGAGGAGAGTTGTCCCCCACAATCTGTTGTGGCATGCTAGATCAAAGTTTGGAGCACAATGGTTAGACATTCATAGTGTTGTACGTAAGTTGATTTCTTCAACTCTCTGGTAAGTTCTCACAACTCACTCCTTCTTGTGAATTATGTAATCATGATTAATGTATCTTTAATTTTTCAGTTAATGTTTGCAAATTGCTATTTTTATTTATGAAATTAGATTTATTAGAATTTGAGCCATTAAATACCATCTGTGATGCGTTAACGAGGACTATATCACCATGTAGCGATGCTACATATCATTCCACATATTAGTGACTACATGTACCTGTGTCTATACACACAAGTTCATTCATTAGTGCTTTTTCAATTAATTGCATGTATCAATGCATTAGGTATGACTTAGCGCACCCCATATAGTGTTATTAGACATACTAGAGAGTTAAATGGCATACATCCAGTGATATGCCAATCCAAACATTATTGACCCATGTGACTTGCAGGTTACTAGGGAGTAGTTGCATTTACATTTTTTTGGAGTCAAGGAGGTTAGGTGCTTATGCATAAACATCACCACACCAACACACCATATTAGTTAAGGGAAGTGCATTAATTACTCTATTATATATTATGTAGATAGACTTGTTCAATGACCCAAATTGATTACGGGTCAACTATCCTACTACAACGATTGTTTTATTGCTCTTAATAGTTTTTTTTTTCCCAGTATACAACGCCCGGGGAAAACCCCCAAGTACTTCCTCTCATTTTGAGGATGACACCGAGGGTAAACTCTAGATTCTTTAGGGCACAAGGCCGTCGACAATGGGGGCTCAAAACAATTACAAAAATATGCTCATTGTGAGCTCAACATGTCACTTATGAGAGTAGAACTTAGGTGTGGAGGATAACACTTTATCCCACAACCACTTAGGCTAAACCCAATTGATGTGCTCTTGATAAATACCATAACATGTTGGAACAAATATTGTTCTTCCCCTTTGCTTTAGAGATATTTTGTTTATTTTTTGAGATGCTTCTAGTGATTGTCATCATTTGAACGCCACCTCCTAAGAAAATGATTGATGTGTGTATACACATGTGGGGCCAAATGTTTCCCGGGATGATCTATAAAGAGCCCTCGTGTAGGGTAGTGGGTGAGTATTTCATTGCAATGACAGGTGTGAGGATGATTGCATCCTCAATCTTGTGTAGTGTTGAAGCAAACTTGATGGTTCACTTTGTGAATACATGGAGAAATACCATATACGTATAATATTGGTCAATGGAATCAATACAATGAATGCGTATATAAGTACACACAAGGAGTGATAAGTCATGTCCTTTAGCAAAGGACATGGATTATCATTCTTCACTTCACGAATTCATCATGAATACATGGAGAAATCTCATATGTCCATATTAAGTTTATATATATATATATATATATATATATGAGAGAATGAGTAATGAAATTAATACAATGGACAAAAGGGGTGATAAGTCATGTCCTTTGGCAAAGGGCATGAATTATTATTATTAAAATACCAATGACTAAATTACATCATAATTGTCTTTTGACTACTATTACATGTTGACAAAAGATCTAACATATCATAGGTATATTACAAGTTGTCCTTAAATCATAGATAAAGAAGACTTATTTTAATTGAACGATCCATATTCTTGTAGCTTTCTCCTATTTGAAAAGGTACAAGACACGAGGCAATATGATCTTCTAAGGCTTGAACAATATTGTCGTATCGAAAAAGGATCAATCCATCCTAAATGGATTCTTCCTATAATTCTTTGACAACAAGATTCTCGATTTGATCTTCTTTATTGTTGAATTCAAGTTGTATTGATTTTTGGTTTCTTTGATGTGTAAGAACAATGTTGGCATCGGTATGTCGATCTTGCATGCTATGAGTTTTGTAATTTAGGTGTCTATAAGGTATCGTGATAAGTTGATCCTTCTTAATCTCTAGTTTAATTTTTCATTATTTACTTATGTCGATATGTTAATATGCGATGTTTTTGTATTCATTGGTGTGTGAACATCATCTAGCTAATGTATGGCTACATCAAAGGTGACCGATGGACCTTCAGTCATCACCAAATCTATAGATGTTTCCTTGTCATTGGACTATTTCTTGAACTCAATTTTTGAACGCTCTTTGACTGATACAACTTCATTAGTAACAACACATTGATTTTTAGTATCGCTTGATTTTGTTAAGGTTTCTCTCTCTTCAATTTAAAGGTCTAAAAACTTCGTTGAATCACTCACATCAATGAATATCTCTTTGTCTACTTTCAAGATTTATATATCCTTACATTTTATTTTTTTACTTCCATAAGCAAGGTTTGACTATGATTCTTCAAACAACTAATTTCCTTATCTTTGTCTAACAAGATGTTGTTAATTTTTTATTGTCATCCTTCTTTTCTTGTGAATATCAACCACATTGAATTGCAACATCTTGTCGAATCGAACTTGATCTTTTACTTGTAAGTCATAAAAAAATTCCTTGGATGCTTGTAGTTTTTTTTTGAACTTTTTGATCTTGTTAACTTACTCTTATAATTTACATTGTAGCATACACACTTCATATTGAAGGTCGTCTTTAGGATTTTCAATATTTTTAATTTGGGCGATCAAGCTATGGATATGATTCTCCAGGTGAGAAAATTCTTCTTCTTTAACAGTGACAACCTCGTCAACTTCTTATGTTAAATGATTAAGTTTATTTATGAGAAATTGATTTTCTTTTCATAATTTATTTACTAAAGAATTACATTATGTACAACTTGAGTGGGCCTAATGGTTAAGAAGATGTGTTTCCTCTTTGGAGGTCACATGTTTAAATGCAGGGGGGGGTAGGGTATGTACACCTCCATAGACTTTAGTAGTCAAATCCCTACATGGAGGGGGTCCTTTGTCCCATAAACAAGGAGGTCTCATACACCAATTTGATGTTTGGCTTGGTCGTGACCTTAAAATTAGATTATTATTTTTATTTTTAATTTATCAAATATTTTCCAAATAATTTCTATCAATATTACTTTACAATGTTGTTTAACTGTTCTACGAAATGGTTTTTTTCGCCGAAATCCGACAATATAAATTTGCACGAAATCACTAATTTTTGTTGTTTAAAATCCATTTCTGAATGCAGAAATGGATTCAACAAGCTGGAAAACCCATGAGACACTCAAATTATATAGAAATAATAACTCAAATCTACGGATCTAACAATTTCTCACCGGATTTCGGGCTAATGTCCATGAAAAATATCACTAGAAAATAATCATTTCGTAAAACGTTTAAACTATGACTTACTTTACTTTCTATAAATAATAAATTTCTATTAATTATTTGTTAATTATCTATCACTTAAAATGATATACTTTCTTAGTACTTAATTCATCTTGAAATAGAAGACTTCCTAATGTCATATTGTAAGTTACTTTTTTTTTTCACCAGAGAAATGACGCGGGAAACTCACCAATACTTCCCCACATTCGTGGATGGTAAGGGTGCTAAACCACAACCCCAGGGACACAAGGCTTGAACTCGTAACCTCCCCCGTACCGAGAAAGTATGCACACGTCACTTTATGTCTTATAACTCTTCTTTCTAATATAAAAATATATGGAGAACTTTATTCTCCACTTTTGATATAAATATATAATTTATATAAATCAAACTTAACTTACACTTTATGTCTTATAACTCCTCTTTTTGATATAAAAAATATACGTAGACCTTTATTCTCCACTTTTGATATAAATATATAATCTATATAAAAACTTATAGCAATTTATGAATTTATCATTCGTTGATTTTTTTTATTTTCCAATCTTCATGTGTATTCCGTTTATATATTTTTAAAAAGCTTATTCTTCGAGTCTAATTGGTTATTAGGTTGAATGTTTTTTTAAATAATTTTTTTTAAGAGTAAGCCACCAATCCAAAAAAATATTAAAAAAAACATTTGGCCACTAATCCAACGACAATCAAAATAAATTTGATGGTTCATTTCATGAACTAATAGAGATATCATATATCTAAATTAAATAATATTTATTTATATATATTCATATTAAATAATATTTATTTATTATAAGAATAATATATGCGATAAATTAATGAAATTAAATTAATGAAATTAGTAGAATGGATATGTATATAAATACACACAAGAGGTGATAAGTTAGGTCCTTTGACAAAGGGCATGACTTATCATTATTACAACATTAATGACTACAATACATAATAATTGTCCTATAACTACCATTACATGATAATATTTATCACATTATGACAATAGATCTAATATACCCTAACTATATTACAAGTGTTTATATGGAATAATGGATTAGCAGGGGTGTCTGAACCTCTTATTTACTACAACTGAGCCACCGAATAAGAGAGTTAATAACATTGTGATGTTTATTTTATTTTATTTGGAATAGAGCCTGGGGAAACCCACCGGGTAGTTCCCCTCATTTCAAGGATGGTACCCGGGGTAAACTAGATTTTGTAGAAAGCCGAGGCTTTTTCGATAGCTTGCTCATTTAAGATCTCAACATGTCACTTACAGAAATTGAACTTGGGTGGGGGGAAAACACCCCTCAACACAAACCACTCGGGTTAAATCCAATTGACCTCATTGTGATGTTTTCATTATTCTAGTTGCATATTTTTTTTCCATGTTTAATTCATGTGTTATTGATTATAAGATTTTGTTTAAATTGTCTAATTGTTGTATATTATTTTGCAAATATTGGATTATATGGTGGTGAGTAGCCTCCTAGGTCTAATGTAGAGATGGCCAAGGCTGATGAGCTAGATCAAGTGCATAGAGTCAGCATGCACCATATTTGACTAGAGCTCTGATTTTGTTGCCAGGTCACAAATTGGTTATGTACTTTGATGACTTACTATGAATTCCAACCAATCCAACCTAGAGTGATCTCATAGGATCCTAGGCTTACAAGGATCTTTGCAAGCCTTCACCAAGATATAATATTATTGTCTTGTCATATTTTTAGTATCCCAATGACATCCAAAGGGCGAGGGATGAGGAACAACAAGCAAAGAGACATGCTCATTCATCTTCTTCATCTTCCTCTTCTTCTTTAAATGACAAGACATCCGATGACTCACCTTATCCACCATCACCTCCTCCTCCTCTGCTTGCACCACCAATTGCTTCCACTACTCCGCCTTCTTATCCACCAACCAATCCACTTACCGATGCACTAACCATTGACCTCCCAAAAGTGCTATATATGGGAGGTGTATATTAATTGTTAACATGTATAATGGAGATGTATATTTGAGACATACATTGATTTTGATGTTATATTTCAAGTACATTATGCCTTTTCATATAAAATATATGGTCGCTTATGTTGTTTGATGTTTTTATATTACACATTATGTAATTATCAACACATTTGATTCGATCTTTAGTTGATGTTTTTTATTTATAAAATGTATCATGAGTAATGTTAGAGGGATTTCACTATGGACCTCAGTATGAGGTTTGGAATCTCACTGACATAGTAGATAATAGAAATACAATCAATCTTTCCCACACGTTGATGTTTTATAGTAGAAATGGATGAGAATAAGAAATAGGAATACCTAGTAGATGGTGTTTGGGATTAATTACCATGAGCAACTTGGTCAATAAGGCTCCAACACAAGACTTCTTGATGTGCCGACACACAATTAAACAAACAATACCTTTCTCATTTCCAAATCGACACTTTAATTAAGAAAAACAAATTGTAAAACATAAACTTGAACTAATTTCAGGGAAACAGTTCAACCACAACTCCTAACATTCTAATATAATGCACACACACACACACACACACACACACATATATTAAATAACACAATGAATTAAGGGGAGGGGGGAGAAGAGAGATCTATATAAATAAAACAAGTTGTGTACAACAAGATGTTTTTCCCTGATCTTGTTAGTCACCTTAATCACTTGAGTCTTGGTTCCTTCATCCTTGACCACTTATTTAAACTCTCACTAAAAAAAGGACACATATCTTACTTAGGTAGGGGATTTTAGGAGTGGCTTCAATAAACCCTACAAAATACGTAGTCAAACTTGGAGAACTAGGGTGGTTCTGGACAAGGAGAGGATTAGGGAAAATATAATTCAATAAGGTTTAGGTAATTTCTCTGAAATTTTCATAACTTTTCCAAAGGCTCGACAAATTGTTGATTTGATAAATGGCAATGGCTTAGCTCAACTCAATTGGTTTGGAGGACCAAACATATCTAGAATAAATGCCCCCTAATGTGTGAGGACATAAGAGGAATTGATGGTTAAATACATTATAAAGTCAACAAGATTTTGTCAGGTGAACCAAGTAGGAGTCCAACAAATTGAGGATTTGGAAGATACCTACAAACAAAGATCAGAGTATTAGATGGTCTCTTCCCCAAGATGGGCATACCCATGCTTAGGTGGAAAACTAGCATGGACACCAAATCTAGTACATTATGGATCCATGAAGTGTACACAATTCAAAACGATAGCCATGAAAGAATACACAATGTGTCCATGTCAACTCAATATCACAGTCACAAGAAATACCAAGTGGATCTATGTATTAGTGTACATCATAGGAACAATTAGGGTTGTGAAAAAAAATCAAACAGGTCCTCCAAAGTACCAATGTTGTATATAAGGTAGTGGTACTATCAAATAAAATCAGGTGGTAGTACCAAAAAAGGGATGCCACCATAGCGTAAAGTCTTCAATCCAAATATGTCACAATGTATGAATCTACACCATGTGAATAAATGTACGAAAGTCAAACTTGGGAGAAAATAGTCTAGTCACCGGTCATTAATGTATAGCATTTTTGGACACAAGATGATCCACCAATGATGACAATGGACATCAAGATACATAATACATTCTAACAAGTTTGAATATATGTTATGATGACAAACATTTATAGAATCAATCGATTAGGGGTCATCGATGAATACCTATTGTTGATTGCGAGGGAACCTGCCATTGATGACTACATGATACAGGAGGATCTCCACACAAGGATTCAATACTTTGCAGACCATGAATAAGATCATTAAAATGTTGATTGATGATAGGTGAAAAGGTTTAAAATGAATGATTAATGCTTAAAAAAATGATTAATACTTTAAATGAGTGTGAGAAGCTCATGCTTTACTCATTCAAATTGGAAAAATGATTAATACTTGGAGTGAGTGGAATTACTCATGTATTTTCCATTTAATTTGAAAAAAGGGGAAATTAATTGTGTGAGAATCCACCCCACAAATTGGTTTCCTAGTTTTAAGAGGAAATTAGTTTTGTGTGAGAATCCACCTCACAACTAGTTTTTCTATTCTCAAGAAAAGAATGAGAGTCTCATAGGTGGGTTTGAGATTCTTCCTCATTTGATCTCAAGTGGTTTCCTAGTCTCAAGGGGAAGTTAAGGGTCTCATAGGTTGGTTAAGATTCTTTCTCATATTTTTCCTTTGAGTTGTTATTAGATCCTAAATTTGTGGATCTTGTCTCCTTGAATTATGGAGAGAAGGAAACTATATAAACTCCTTATGTAAGCTCTGGAAAGGAGGTCCCTTTTGGGGAGCTCGGAGAGAGAGCTAAAGAAATATTGGGAGAAAGGAATTTAGTCCTTCTAGTTTCTGAATAAATGTCACTTATGTGAGAGCCTTAAGTTCTCTTTGTATAAGAGAAGGCTGCTCTAGGTTTTCAACCTTCTCTCATACAAAGATAACTTAAGCCCTTGCTATAGGAAGGTTTTAGCCCTTGCTATAGGAAGGATAATAAAGCGATTCGTATTCAAAGTGGATTCGGAGACGTAGCTAGGATGTCTGGTGAACTCCATTATCACATGGGTGTCAAATTATATGTGTAAGTTTTGATTGCATTCTCGCTTGATTAAGTAGAGATTTAATTACACATATGCACATAATTATGATAATTTTTCTCATGTTCATATGCAATGCTTAATGATTATTTGCTCACATTCACATGCGATTAAGTGTCAGTAAAATATCCTCATCGTAGAATTTTTGTAGAGAAAGATCTCACAGAAATTCCCGGATCACTACAAGCTCTAAGGTACTATAAGGGTCTCTAAATATATTTCCCAGAGCAATGAGTCAGAGTTAATAGGAAGAGATCCATCGATAAGAGGGCATTAAGACATCCCACATCAACTGACACGAGCTAAGAATAATAACAGAGTTTGATTTTATTTCTTGGACAAAATCTTGAGAGAACATACCACTGGGTATGACTTTCAAATGCACTGGATGAAAATAACACATAATAAAGACCATCTAATGTAACAAGCCCAATACTCATGCTAAGTCCCGTCACTACAAAAATTGACTTAGCTTGCTAAAAACGAATTTAAAATTGCCCCCATACATACAAAATAACCCAAGGGGAAACATACCCATAATTTAACATGCATCTAACATCATATATTAAAACATGAATGCAACTGTTCAATTAAATCAACAAACAAACAACATTCAAATATTCATTTACACAGGGGAATATTCATCATAGAACAACAAAACACTTATCTATTAATAAAGTAATCAGCTGGTTGCATATGAAGGATGAACTTCCCAGCCACAGGCTTTTCATTTTCTCTTAACAACGGGCCACCCCCAAGTTGAGGCTATGAGTCCACAAGGAGATCCGACTTTCTTGTCTATCCACTCTCCATACACAACAACCCCAAACCTAGGTTCCAAACTCCAACAACAGTTCCAATCCACCAACTCTCTTTCCCACATCATACACAACCCAAGGAATGTACCCCCTTCACTACTCACATTCCCTCGGGATATACCATTCATTTATCATGGCTTCCATTGTACTCATCTGGCCATGAATTTCTGAGCTAGGGACCCTAATAACTCTCAGCTGCTACAAGACTGCTCACAACAACCTTCACAAGGCTCTTGATCCATTTCATCAACAAGAAAATGAACTACATGATTACAACTGTTTTATAGACACATAGGCCTCTTTCGTAGAATAAAACACAACCAACCATGTCTTCCTTCAAGCACAACATGGTTGGTTCTCTTCCCAACACTCAACTCCCCTCTTGCTACCCAAAAACTGCACGTGAAAACTATATTCTTTTTGGATATGAATTTCCTTCTTCTCCATTGCTTGTTTAACTCACACTCTTCCCAAGGATGATTGTACTTCATCCCCATGCTCTGAATAAATCTAGGATGTGACTCCTCACACCCACCCTCTTACACGAGTTTAATGATTGGCCTTGGGAACACTCTACAATAAAAGAAGATTATACACAATGATAATAATTCTAGGAAAGTGGGTTGGATTAATACCCATGAAAATTTCTCCGTTGGACCCCTCTCTCTCTTGTGGAATCATAGCCCCCCATCATGTCCATCCCTCTCATATCGCAACCAACGATTATTAATTTTATTAATCATTTCATTATACCATTTACATAGTTTGGCTCTCGACCATATTAATAAATATAGGCTCTTTGCCCCAACATATCAACTCACCGGCCTAATTCACATTTAAACAATTACATTATAATTTATGGGGATTAAAACTGGGGATGTTACATTCCCCTCCCCCTTATTTTTACACTGTCCTCAGTGCAAACCACCACACAATGTACATAGATATACAATGCTAGGCTCTCTGGCCTTTAATCAACATATAGGATCTCCAACCTGATATCACACATGCATTCCAACCTAAATATAAATACATAGGCACTCTGACCCCAAAATCCATAAATACATAGGCACTCCGACCCTAAAACATAGATACATAACCCACTGGCCTTCTTCTATAACTATCCTGATTTCCACCAACTCTCTTCCACACACGTGCCTGACCCAAGGAATGTACCTCTTCACTTCTCTTGGTCCATCAGGCTGTACCATTTATTTATCAAGGCCTATCTGGCACAGGTAACTGTGAATCTCACTACTGGGATATCAAGGGACTCATTGCTAGGAAAAATACAAGGAAAAATAACTAGTAGAAACCTTGTTGCTGCAGTGCATCTCACACAAGAGTTCGCTCTTCAGGCATGACAACCTAGTTCTATGATAGTGGAACTCCCACACAAGAGTTCACTCTTCAAGCCTGAAAACCTGGTTCTTCTGCAAGCTTGAAAACTTGCTTCTTCTCTTCTCTTCCCTTATGGAGTTTTTATTCCTTACTTTACTCACCCTTTAGGCTCAGGCATCCTTTTCATTGCTATATAGTTCCTTAGGCGATCCATCATCTGCCAAGGTGTTCCTGCACAGGCGAATGCCAACTTACCGCTATAATTCCACTAGGAACTTGTAACATGTGACAATCGTCTCATCTGCATCATAGGCATACAACTAATATGAGACATCATCATACAATTTTCAACTATAATTTTTCAAATCTGTTTTATACAGGAAAACAAAATTTTCCAAGCATGAGTTTTCTACTCATTATGTTTGGCTCTTGCAACTGCAGATATCAATCTTCCTTATGGGCTTACATATCTACCATATATAATACCATTTTCCTTTCAATTTTCTTAATTTCCATGCATCCAAACAAATTGTTATCATATCATAACAATTTTCAATTATTAATTTCTCAAATATGTTTTATACCCAAAAACAAAATTTCCGAGGGATGATATTTATGCTCATTATGTTTGTCTCTTGTAGCAATAGATATCAGTCTTGGAATTACATCATTTCCATATGAAAGAATACTCTACCTGCAATTTCCTCAACTTTCTTGCAGCTAAACAAGTTGTTAGTATCTCATGCACAATATCATTTCACTGCAACATTTGCATTCAACCCATAAAGTGATTTTCAGAATTATATTAATCTAAAATTTCCATCACTTCCAAGTATTATTCATATTAAATGGAATGAAACCATCATTCCTCGCATATGCATTACTAGTAGCCATAATTTTCATAATGTAGTCAAACATTACCAAAAAATAACACCAATGTGCCAATACCCATGGCCACACTTACCCAATGCATCCTTGCATTAACTCCATAATACGATATATCCATGTCATGTATTCCACCATGGTGAGTCGGGAGGTCTAGCCAATGCCTCAACACATCATCCAAACTCTTCCCCACAACCTATCTGATCCTTTGGATACCTTCCTCTTCAAACCATACATAACACTAGAAATATAATTCCCTCTGTTTTTTTTTTCCACAGAAAAAAAAGGTGTAATTTTATTCATCCGAAGAGACAAAATTACATTATGTAGGTGCGTTTAAGCACAATTAATTTGTGAGCATAGATGGTTCATGATTACAGCTAGTTGGTAATCATCAAGTGATGTCCCTCAGTCCCAAAAAAGACATTCGAGGAAATACAATAGCAACATACTTAACATAAAAACTGAAAAATCATAGGGAGAGAAAACCCATAGGGATTCATTAAATATCAAAAACTCCGAATCAATATTTAGAAAGATGACCAAAAATATGACAGAGAGAGAGTACAAAAAGGAGTAAAACATAAGCATTTTGAATTTGAAAGTGTTGATGTCTCAAGCAACTGCTATTATGGTTGAGCCATAACCTCTATGAAGGGCCTGTGATAGTACTCATATGCATCTTCTCCCACATATTCAGTAATGTGCCATTCCCCAAAAGGGAGCTGAGTCCCTTCTTTTGAAAGAGAATATGCTAGATGATTTCATTCCCTGTAAACATGTTTGAATGTGAGAATATAATTCTCTTAGTACTCTCCCATGTTGGAAAAGAGGTTGCAGTCCAAACATCGGTTATATAGGGGAAAGCCATTACACACTTGGATGGCACTATAGCCTTTCCATATCCAATCTCAACATGGCCTCACACATGGCCATCTCTAATGGAATTCATTGCTACCACAAGAGTATGTCTCTTGTCTTGAATTGGTTATGATCTCATAACCAACATAACACAATACACAATTAAATTTATCATAAATGGATTCAAGCATTGCATAACATGTTTGTACTCAAGGCCTTATGCATTTTCATCATTTTCAAATATTGGAAAATTTAGCTGAGGGAATTCTTACCTCAATTCCCTTCAACATTTATGCATCATAAGAACTCTAAATGCATACTTGCATAGTTGTTATTACATCTCAGATGATATTGTTGTGGCAACTTGCAGGCTCCCTTTATTGACCTCTTTATCAACATCTTATCATCCTCAATTTTCTGCATACAAAGGGTTTTCATATGCAACAATATCATCA
>SNQJ01S0144579.1:0-24244 GCA_010110895.2 Picea sitchensis
CCTTAGCTTCATGTGCAATACTATCAATGTGCGCAGTGGCCTCCTGTTCTCTTTGATCTTAGAATTTTAGCGGTGTAGTCGGAGTCAATTTTTTCGTGAGCTCTGTGATCTCATGTTGGTATCTCTCCATGAGAAGTGCAATTCTCCGAAACTTTCCTTCCTGTGTGTCTTCTGGATCCTGCGCACAGTCTGGAATGTTGTTATAGATTGTTGTCACTCCCTTCTCTAAATTTTCTGCATGTTTCTTCTCCTCCTCCTTCTCCAGAGTCAACTGGTCACAGGTAATTTGTAACACCTCTACAACTTCCCTACCAACTTGTAAGTTGGTCGAATATTCACGGGATCTAGATTGGACTTCTTGCAGCACACTTGCTTGTAGCCCATATAGCGCCTTTGTAGATATTTGTGCCACTGCCAACTCAAGTTGGTCTATGTCCCCAACTGGATTTCATGTTGTCTCTTCATCAACTCGCATCATCTTTTGTTTGACCATGAAGGTGTCGCTACCCTTCACCACTATATCCATTGTTTCGACCTCTTGTTCCTTCTGCGTAGGTGGTTTTTGTGTCTTCTCCAGCTTTTGTGATGTAACTTTATGCACTGTAAGAATTTGCAGCCTTTATAGAGTATCATGGACTTCCACGAATTTAGCCATGATCTCCTCCCTCTGCACCTCTACTACATGGACCACATCTTCTCCCCTATCCTGGAATTTTTCTGCCACTAGCTCAACATCGTCCTCTGTAATGGTGATGACTGGAGGCTTCTTATGGTATTTCATCTTCTTGTCTGTTTCCTCCTCTTGCACTGCAGTTATCTTCGCATGTGATGGATGTGCCCCACTCTTCTTCTTCTATGCAGCCTCCTCTTTGGGCCGAGAGGTTTCTTCCTTATTTCCATCACCCTTGACTTCTGCCCTTGACACCCTTTATTTCCTCCTTGGATTTTTCATTGTTGCGTTGCTTCCTGACACTTGATCGCGCTCCGTAGCCTTTCTAGTATTGKCATCCGAGCTACTTGTCTTTGTGGATGTTCATGTTTCTATTTTTTCCTTGTATTTGACTTATTTCTTTGTGGTTGGCACCTTCCACTACGTAGGCCACTCTTTGATAATCCATTCGACCTCTTCCTTTGATACGCAGTACTGCATTTCTAGCCATTTTTTCTTTGGGTCCCTTGTGGCCTGGATCCACGTGTGATATTTGGATGACTTAAACCTAGAAATCCCTTCATTCTTTTGGACCACCTCAACAGGAATCCTCCATACATTTTTCTTTAGCTGTTGTATTTCTTTCAGAACCATGGAAAAAAATGCGTTATTTTCTTGTTGATTCTCAGTATCTTTGGATTTCCAGAGGGTTTCCTATCTTGTTCCGTAGCAGTTCCCCTTCCTTTCTATAAAAGTATATAACTTTGGTTCCTACCAATATACCAAAGAGATGATGATTAGGAGACAATAATAATGGAACTCAGTTCCATTTTCATGCACATCCCTGCAGTCGATCAAAAATTGGTTTAACAGGTACAATGCCCAGCTAAACATTACCCCTTTTGTGCATTGTGAAACTACTGTTATGACTCATGTTGGGGCCTCTTCTTTCCTGCACTTCCTCAATAATTTGAAATCCATTAGCTTGTTGGATAATTGCATCATAGCATCATTGATTTCTTTGAGGACTATTCCCCGACTCCCTCTGTTTTTTCCAAACTGCGCTTTGACTATCTCCACAATTTATTTCTCTCGCGCTTTATTCTCTAAGTACTCTTCGGGTTGTGCACCAATTGTGGTCAACCCTATAATATTTGAAATCAATGCCACATTAATGGGGATTTTCCTATGAATCCACAAGATACCTCCATGTACCCTGGCCAACAACTGCTTCACACACAATCCCACATTCTTACCACACTCGAAGTGCGGTATGTCCAAGAGGTTCATGATACCAGAATTGTAAAGGCTTGTTATCCACTGTGCGGGCTCCATGATGGGTCTTCCTAGGCATCCTATCTCCCCACTGCGCGGGCTCCATGATGGGTCTTCCTAGGCATCCTATCTCCCCCGTGTCTTCCAAATAAGTTTCCTCCATCAAGTATAGAAACTTTGTTGCATTGTGAACATCATGGTCATAATATCTCAACTTTGGCACTTTCCCAATCATATCCTCCACTGTGACCACAGGTCCTAGATGCTGGAGTGTGATCTTTGTCAAGGCTCCCATTAACTCCTTCTTCATTTATGGTCGGCGGTTAAGTGGTCTTCTTTTTCCATTGTTTTGTTCATTTATTATTTCTAAACCCTCGATATCTGATTGATTTGTGATATCATCGACCAAAACCTCTTATGCATCATGTCCCTTTTATTTCTCCTTCATTCCCTCAAGTTCAACGAGTTTTTCCATATTAGGATTTGCACTACCATTTGGATTTTTGGAGCTCTAACCCATTTCTCCTTGTGTAGTTTTCGAGGTTTCCTCACCTCGGTCCGGGTCGAGCCGGTAATCAACAGGTTGTGACATCTTCCACCACTTCATTCTCGGCTCTTTCATTCCTTATTCCCTCTCATGGAAATATAGCCAAAGGTGGATGCGTATCGTCAAGGTTGTCATTGATGGTAATCGCCTATGGCGTATAGTTGGATGATGACAGAGCAATATTCAAGCAGAGGGATGAAGGGTAGTCGATCCGATAGGAAGATGGTAGAGGTCGAGCAAAAGAAATAAGTCGCAGCCTAAGGACTCGAGGAGAATAAGCCTGGAGGAATAGAGTTCATAAGTCGCAGCCTAAGGATTCGAGGAGAATAAGAACAGGAGGAATAGCGTTCTTATAAACGCAAGGAGCACAGGAAAGAGAACGAGTCAATGGATCACCGAAAATCCCGGAACAAGTGGATCTGAGAAGGTACGACAAAGCAGCCGCCAGGAGTTGGCATGCGTAAGAAGTGATCTCGCTTCATCGACAGTTGATACCCCGACCTACTCTATCGTAGAATTTTATGTAGGGAGATAGCTCATCGAAGATTCGGGATCGGGAGTTTATAATGCGAACACAATACAATGAAACCCCGATTTCCGCTGAGCATAAATCCCAACTACTCGGGAATCAGCCGATCAACATGAGATCTAGGACCGTCGATCTAATTCATACAACAAAGAACACGCCTAGGGGACACGTAGTACAACTGTGTAATGACAAGTACCGCATATTTAACACTTCTGGCACATACAATTCATGAATCGAGTGACACGCAGGATCTAACATCGCTCCAAATCACGGTGACGCCACCAGAGGCATCTAATCGGGACTTTGATATGCCGAGAACACAATGTAACAACTCCAAATCGCTATATGCATTTTACATGTAATCCGAGCCATCGAGCTGCTAGAAGTGATCCGACCGCTGAATCTCCGCGATGGAGAGAATCGGGATCGGGAATCGGGACTTTGTAATGTCAAAATCTCTTGACATCAAGCACACCTCGGCCAAGTAATCATACCGCTTGATAAGAAATGAGACCGGACCGCTGAGTCATATCGCAATCGGGATTGGAGAGGTGAGAACCTCAACATCGAAGTCTCAAAATCCCGGCGATCGACCGGGTTCATCCGGAGGGACAGTGTGTCGAAGATCAAGGCTTCGCTATTTTTGTTCATCGGGAAATCGGGATCCCGCTGGATGAAGCCGGTAATTTAGAATCAAGGACCGAAAACCCCGATAAGTAGGGGCCGCATGTCGCGACGCCAGTCAAGGAGAAATCCGCAGGTAGTGGAGGCTACCGTCGCAGGTATGGCTGCGGCCGCCGTAATGGTCACGCGGAACCGGTCACTTCGTGAGGGTTAAAGATCGCGAATCGAAATCGCTAATTCCATGAACATAAGTGATTATATCATCGTAGGCGCCGAACTCCGATGGGAGTGGATATGAACCGAAGGTCACACTGACAAAAGGCCATATGGATCGGCGTTCTAGCTAGTGTGGGATATACATTACTTTCGGGAGAGGTATGGTGGTGGTCATTTGGATCGCAGTCACATGGACCATTGTGTAGCCTAAAGGGGCTAAATCTCGGGAAAGAAGCACATCGGGATCGTAAGAATCCTGGGTTCCGAAAGTACATATGCGATTCTTGATTAATCGAAAAAGATGAAACCCCGATAGAGTATATTTCATAAGTAATGCGGGTCACGTACTCTCGGCCGCTGGTGGATTTGTAAGTGACAAAACCTCTAAACGCCAAGAGTGTCGAATTGCGATTGGTGAAATCCCGATGGTATCTGAACCGCTGGATCAAGTAGTGATCAGGTTGTTGTTCTTCCTCACATTTTAACGCCTGGCTATGAATCCGCTAAGAGAAATGGACTAATGATGACTGTGGTTACGCTTTCAGCCAAGCCGTGACATGTTCTGTTTCACAGAGGGAAAGCCGGGCGAACCGTCGGGGAGGGGGATATAAAAGAAAATGAGAGAGACCTAATTTGAGTATGTGGAAGATAGAGAGAAAGAGCTCCTCGTAGCCGGACAATGGCAGAGAGGAGAACCCGCGGAAGTAGAGAAAAGATGAGAAGGCACAACAAAAGAAGGTGAAGCAGAGCAACAAATCAAAGACAGTAAAACAGGATTCATGGCTGAGCAGTCAAGAAGATCATAGATGATTAAGGAAAAGCAGCATAGCAGAAATGGTAAGCAAGATATATCATAATAAGAAAATGAATTTGAGAAATATTTTATTTTGAGCAATTAGGGCGGTAGGAAGGTGGTGCTCGAGGACCGTTGTCCCTCGGTAATTTCAAGCAGGTGCTTGAACACGAATTTGTAGCTTCCATCCGGTTGCACGAAACCTGTGGTGGCAGGGTGGTGCTAGGGGACCGGGAAGGTCTCGCCCCGCAAGTGGGTGCTTGTAGAATTTGAAGGTTGCTGCCCTCTACCAATTTGGTGTCGGTGACTGCATTGGAAGTTGGTTCTTCCACCTAGTGGGTGCTGGGATTCTATGAGATTTGGTTCTCTCACCGCGGCGTTTCTGCGTAATTTGAAGGTTGGCGCCTATCCAGTTGGTGCTGGTGTACTCATGGAGTTGGTGCTTCCTCTAGTGGGTGCTAGAGAAACCGAGAGTTGGAGCTCTCAAACAAGTTGCGCCTTGTAAAAATAGAGGTAGCAGCCTCACATTGAGTTGGTGCTCAATTGTAAAATGATGTACATAACTCAAAAAAGATTGCCTATCATTTCAAGAAGAAGAGGTTTTCTCCCCTTTATGGGTTTCCTCGCGGAAATGTGGTCCCCGGTGGTTTATTATGTGCATGCTTGATGTTGAATATCCGTGGTTACTTTATCCGCAACATGTTGGTCATCTACCTCCAATTAACAAGAAAAGTTAAAAAGAGGAGAAATACTTAAAGATCATATCGCATTCTTAATCCACATAACTTCTCTCGTCATTATATCTTAATATCTCAATCTAACTGAATATAGAGTACATGATTGCCAATGAATGGATATCTGCATATTGGTGAGGCGCTGATAAAGCAAAAGGATTAATTATTCCAGGTTAACATTCACCCCCTCAAGAGTACCTAAAGTTCAATAACGGTATCAGAGCAGGCCTTTTTGTATAAGTCTAACAACTTGAAGGGGATCCTGAAACACACTTGGATAAATAAATGGACTTTTCCAATGCAGCACAATTCTTAATGGAACAAATTATGCTGTGGAAGGTAAGAATGAGAACGGCTTTGATGGCAACATGAGCTGATGTATGGAACTCAGTAATACCTGGGTATTCTCCACCAAAGAAAAGTAAAGAACCATAGCCTCAAAAGGAGGCTAAGAAAAATAACCCAATGGCAATGGAGACTATTCTAAAAGGAATGACAGACTCAGTAAAAGAGAAGATAGGACAGCATATCTCAGAAAAAGACTTATGGCTCAATGTGGAACAACTCTGCTCAATTGAAGGACAAGAAGTAAAAGACAAACTTATCAAAGACTCAACATCAGATCATGTTAATCTTGAAGGTATGCCCGATTCTGACTTATCTCTATGCAAAGTATTTGATTATGATATTTCAGATAAGATTGAAAACAAAGAAGATTGTTTTCTAGACAAAGAGTATTATAGTGAAAACGGTGATGAAGGAATAGTGGATCTAGAGACCGAACTCATAGAAGCTCTAAAGGAAATACAAAGACCGAGAAAAATTATAAAGAGGCAAGCCAAAAATCTTACTCAACTTGATTATCAAAAAAGGAGTAGAAGATAATGATACAAAGGAGAACATTTCATCAGAAGATTATAAGTCGAGGAAGAATTAGTTTTTGAGACAAACCAGAATGAATTAGTTAATACTCAAAGAGAACCAAAAGGAAAGGGAAGAGAAATCCTTACTAACTATAACTTTACAAAACAAAGAAGAAAGGTGTCAAGCTCAAGAATATGAAATTGTCTCCTTAAAAGAAAATTAAAAGAAGCCATCCAACTAAACTCGGATATGAATCAAGAAGAGAAAAACCTAAAGAACAACTTCAAGAGAAAGAAGAACGCTTTCAGAAAAAGACTCTTGATATTTTGACTCTACAAGAAGAGTAACATTGTGCTTAGCAGTGCATGGATTGATTTAAGACGTGCTGAAGCAAAATGATGAAGACCAAAGAAAATGAAATCATAGGATTAAGGATTGAAGTTGTTGCTCTTACAGAAGAACCGAATAAGCTAAGAACAAATAAAATATGTATATCAAGTTTGAAGACACCTCTGCAATCTTGGATAAAATTTGCACAGTCAAAGATTGCTCCTTTAGATAACTGGTCTTGGGTTCAACAATACAATCGGAGAAATAAAGCTTTGCAAGAAGACTCCCCGTTGGAAATATGAAATGAATATTCCCACTTCAAGAAGACAAAGTGAATTCATTAATCAAGAACATGCTCATTATCAAGTCAATGAGAAAAGCTACAAACGAAGTTCAAAGTAAATCAGAATGAAATCTTCTCATGTCAGGACAAATCTTGAAAAGATACATCTTCAAGATGGAAACAAATGATTAGGTGTGGAAATTATTTTATGGTTACCGCCTTTGTTATAAGCGCTTATCACTGTGGTATCGTAATCGTCGAAATCATGGTAAAATAAGCTCCCGTGTGGCACAACCACCAATGAAGTATAAGAAACACAAATATAATGAACTTACTGGAATTATTGTTATATCACGAGATGCTATAACTGTAATGGTCTCGGTCACAAAGCTCATGAGGGTTGGAATTCAAAAGGACAATCTATGGAGAACATTTCCTTCAGGTCGGAAAGAAAGTTTAGTGGCAAGGCAAGATTCCCTATACAAAAGGCTGCAAAAGTATGGAGGAGGAAGTCGGAGGAACAAAAGGAGAAAAACTGTGAATTATCAACCCATGTTAATGATGTCTGTTCAAGACACAATGAATTAAAGAAGGTTATTGAAATCTCCAAAACATAAGTGACGTAAATGTTTCCACAGATAAGTGTATCATTGTTCCTCAAGATCTGGCCACAAAAAAGGACAAGTATAAAAGTATTATTTAGACAAGTTGGGTATGAAGGCTCCTGAATTAGCAAATAATGAAAATAACCTAAGCAAGAGACAAGAGATATATCTAGAGCCATGATGGATGAGAAGAAAATTTAATGATCAACAAGCATAGTTTTAATAATGAAGTTGAAAGAAAATTATTTTGAGGATTCCAAGCAATAGATTCTTTGGTTTATCTAGATTTCCAGGAGGACCGTAAATCTGTGTATATCAAGAAGATAATGATTTATTTTTCTAAGAGAAACATTGGTCTCTTTATCATTTGGCAACCAAGATTGAATAAGGAAGGATGTAGCAAAACTCAAAAAGAAGAGAAGATTGGATTGCAAAATTGTATTGAGTATTAACGAAGAAAAATGCAAAGAGATTTGAGAACATTTGGCGGATAACAGTATAAAGATTTGATTCCAGACGCTTAAGACAAGAATGATTGATAGAGGTTCATTTATCAGAGCCGATGATCAATGGTTGTAAGAATTATCCGTGATTGGTAATGAGCAACAAAGATGGACACTTTATAAGAAGCGTTCTTGAAGTAAAGAAAGAGAATCTGAAGCATATGATGATTATTGAATTATATAACAAGAAAGTATCTTCAGCAATTCAAAACATGATAGACCCTATGCATAAGAAGATTTATTGAGAGCAGAATGGAAGCCGATTGAAGATTGAGGACTATGAAGCAAATTTGCTAATCGGGCTTGAGCAAAATTAGATGTCCGCACAGGTTGCTGCAAGTAGGAAAACAAAACGTGCATCATCCTCTTAACTAACATAGAGAAAGCACAAATTTTTTTTGAGATAATTCCATATTGTTTTCTAATGACAAGGTCCCTGGGGTTATCTTGATAGGGGAGACAGTTCTAAACATATTTGATCGGCAGATGCAAAGATTCTTATTAATTGAGCATAAAGACAGAGAGGTGGATCATTGACAAAGGTATTTTGAAGATGAAAAATGAAAGAAAGATAACACAAAGGGGGGAGTATGTTCCTTCTTACAGTTTCAACTGAGTAATTTCCCATGTGATTAGAGCTCATCTAGACAAGGGGAGTTGAATCTTCCATATGGTATTACGTGGATTGAAGCATATGTCATCGCATTGGACAAAGTGTAACCTCTATTGTAATTGGCGTGAGCGATGTGCTTAAGACGCAGCATAGATGATTGATTGAGCAGTCCAAAGATCTTTTCAAAAGAAGCATTATTTCAACATGGTAAAATTGGCAAAGCAAGCTAAAATACATAGAGATCAGAGCTTATATCTTTCCCAGCTTAAACTCTCAAGAAATTAATGTATCAAAATTGGCAACCAATTCAGCGGAGTGTTGTGATCCGATTAGTGGATAGTGTTGATGGAATTCATTTCTTTTTAAAGGTGCATTACGCTTGAGTGCACAAAGTCGGGGAGTCCGAGGGAGGCTTACCCTTTTCCTTTGATGTCAAATGGGGAGAAATGAAAGACAATATTGCCATCAATACCAAAGGGGAGATTGTTGGAAATATGGAAATAGCAGGGATGCATAATGTCAAGGTTGTCATTGATGGAAATCGCCTATGGCTTAAGAAGATACAGATGACATTTATCGAGCAATATCCGCCGTGAGGATGAAGGTAGGGGTCGAACCGGAGTTGTAGGCGATGGTCGAGGGTCGGTGAAAATAAATAAGTCGCATTCATGATCTTCGAGGAGAATAAGCTCAGAGGAATAGCCGCTCATAAGTCGCAGCCTAAGAAGGGATCTTCAACAGGAGAATAAGTTCGAGGAATAGCATTCTTATAATTTAATAAGGAGCATTGCGGAAAGAGACCGAGTCGCCGGATCACACTCTCAAAATCCCATTGTACCGTTGATCTGGAGAAGTCGCGACGTGATGTTAAGCGCTAAGAGTTGGCGGTACGCGTAATAGGGAAGTGATATGCTCATCGACAGTTTGATAACCGAAACACTCCATTTTGCGTAAGTTGGCAGGGAGATAAGCCATCGAAGACTCGGGGATCGGGATTTTACAATGCAAAGAACACAATAATAACGAAAACCCCCGATTTCGATATGCTAAATCCCAATCCACTCAAATCGTCCGATCAACATGAGATCTAGACCGCCGGACGACCACGCATTGCCATTCATCGCCGCCTAGGGACACGCGGCAATAAACTGTGTAATGACAAGTGTCGCGCATCTAACACCTCAGAACATACAATTCATGAATCGAGTGACACGCGAGGTGATCTAACATCGCGCTAAAATCAATGCAGGACGCCGCCAGAAAGTAATCTGCTTTAACGGACTTTGATACGTCAAGAACACAATGCAATCGTAAACTCCTCAACGGGCGATATGATTTTACATGTAATCCTCGAGCCTGGCCGAAGCTGGAAGTGATCTGGACTGTTGAATATCTGCATGGAGAATTGGGGATCGGGAATCGACTTTGTAATGTCAAAATCTCTCGACATCAAGAACTCCGAAATCGAGCATGCGACATTTCGCTGGCAATCACAAAATTGCTGATAAGAAATGAGATCCGACCGCTGATATTCGCTTATCGTGAACGGATTGAGAGGCAGGAACTCTCAACATCGAAAAGTCTCAAACTGGCGATCTGACCTTCCATCCCAGGACAAAGTGTCGAAGATCAAGGCGCTTTCGACATTTTGGTTCATCGGAAATCTGGGATCCCGCTGACAAGAGTTTGTGCAATTTAGAATCGCGGATCGCTAAACCCCGGCGGTGAATATACACGACGAACGAAGGAGAACGGTGGTGTAGTGGAGACCACCAATGAGGTACTATTGGCGGTCAGCTGTAATGGTCATCGCGAACTGTGGTCGCCTGTGAGGGCTAAAGCCACATCGCTGACTCAAAACGGAATTCCATGAACAAGGATTATATCATCAGGTATCAAACCCGATGAGTGATATGACCGGCGGTCACACTGGACAACATATGATCATGTTCTAGCTGGCCAGCACACATTTTCGAGTATGGTGGTGGTCACGCTGGATCGAGGTCACATGGACCACAGGTAGCCGAAAGGCTAAGGTCTGGAAAAGAGCACATCGGACTGGTGAACTGGGGTTCCGAAAGTACATATGCATTCTGACCGAAAACTGAGACCCTCGAGAGACATAAGGATCGTGGTCACAGCCCTCGGTCAATGGATTTGTAAGTGAAAAATACTCTGAACGCCAAGAGTGTCGAAACCACGATGTGTGAAAACCTGACATCCGAACCATTGCACCGCAGTGATCGAGGGTTGCTAATTTTTCCCTCAAGCGTTAACGCCTATGAATCAAGTTAAGAGAAATGGACCAATGATGACAAATCGGTTAGCGTTTCAGTTTCTAGGACAGATGTTCTTGTTTCAGCAGAGAGAAAGCAAAGTGAACCGTCGGGGAGGCAGATATAAAAAGAAAATGAGAGAGACTGAATTTGAGGATGTTGAAGATAGAGAGAAAGAGCTCTATGTTGGCTGCTGGCGTGAGGAGAACCGAAGCAGAGAAAGCATGAGAAGGTGCGCCATAGCGCAAAGGCAGCAATGCATCAGCGGCGTGAAAACAGTAATTTGCGGGACCAGCAGCTAAGAAGATCGAGATGATTACAAGCAGAAAGATAAAGCGTAAAATGGTAAGCAAGATATATCAATAAGCAAACGAATTTGGCGTAACATTTTATTTGAGAAATTAGCTGGTGATGCTCGGGAGGATCATATCCCTCGTGGTTCGCGAAAGGCTTGAACACTGTGGAAGTTGTGAAGCCCATCCTGCTGCGCTCGAGAAACTAGGGTGGAAGGGTGGCGCTAGGGGAGACTGATGTCTCTGTCCGCAAGTGGGTGCTTGTAGAATTTTGAAGGTTGGTGCCTTCACTAAGTTGGTGCTGAAAAGAAAACGAAGTCGGTGCTTCCACCCAATAGGTGCTGGGATTCTGTGAGATTTAGTGCCCTCAGAAAGTTGGTGCTTGTATTCGGAGGCTACAACCTCCGAATACAAGCACCAACCTGTTGAGAGCACCAACCCTCTAGTGGGTGCTAGAGAAACCGTAGAGTTGGAGCTCTCAAAAAGTTGCAGCTTGTAAAACAGAGGTAGCAAACTCACATTGATTTGGTGCTCACCAAATGACGTACTTAACCCAAAAAGATTGCCCATCATCAAGAAGAAGAGTTTTCTCCCTGTATGGGTTTCCCTCGCAGCCATAAAGTCCCTGTGTTTATTATGTGCATGCTTGATGTTGAATATCCGTGGTTACTTTATCCTAAACATGTTGACTACCTCCAGTAATTAACAAGAAAAAGTTAAAAGAGGAGAAATACTTCCTAAAGATCATAATCAGGATTCTTTAATCCACATAACTTCTCAGTCAGTATATCTTAATATCTGAATCTAACTCAATATAGAGTACATGAATGTCAACGAATGGATATCTGCATATTGGTGATATAAGGCTGATAAAGTTAAAAAAGGATTAATTGTTCCAGGCAATCTACCACCCCCAAGAGTAATGTGTGTTCAACACCTTCATCCAGCCTGTCGGGTAACCCTAGTATATCTCCCTAGGGCTCCAACCTTTGGAGGTGTCATGCTGGATACAGAGTGGTCAATTTCTTTCTGCTTCTCCCTATTTCTCCTAGTTTGATCTCTTCAACTCTCTCTTTGCTCAAAAATCACTAAGTATCAAACTGGTCCATACTTTTCCCTCTTTATAGACCCAATCATTAATGGTCTATCGTATTTTTCACTTTTTCCAAATATTTATGCTAGTGTCCGGTTCCTTGTAATCGTGAAGTGTGTACAATTTTCCTGAAGCACTTTCATTGTCTCACAGGGCCACACATTTTTCGATTTTTTGTCAACAACCAACTTCCTCCTCCTCTTATTGTATTTTGTTTTTTTCTGCATTTTATGTATTTTTGTAATTGTTCTTCCTAATTTCTACTATAGTATACTATACACAGGGCTTCCTTACTTTGTTGCAACTACAGAGAGTTAGTAGTTTGACTGTCCCTATATAGTTTTAGTCTAATTACCATTCATCATTCCTTTCTATTTTGTTCCCTGCCACCTTTAGTCGCACAAATCCCACATCCTATGGACATACCTCATTTCATATGACCCTAGCTAATGCATTCTAAACATACCGGGATGTTGGAAAAATTTACTGTAATAGAAGCAACCAGATCTCCTCCTTGAATCTCTTCTCTTTTATGTGTTTTCTATGTCTCTCAGGGATTTGTCCCCTTTGATTTATGTACTTCATGATGGAAACTAACTATAATCATGTATTCTTCTAGTTCCATTAGTTTAATTAACCTCTTGTACTCATGCCTCTTTCTCTGGCCATATTTGTATTTGTTTCACGGAGACTAGGTGTACCAAACTTCTAATGTATAATTATCGCTTATTGTCCATACCCCAATATAAATACAGGTTCGCCCCTTCCTTTTTGATCTGAAAATGATCTTTAAAGTCTATGGTTAAGTTTATTCATGAGTTGATTTACCCATTTAGGAATTAAGAGAAGAAGAATATTTTAGTGAAAGAATGTTGCAGCCATCAAGAATTTATAACATAAAGTAATCAATAAGAGAATAAAACCATAACGCTAAGATTGTTAATCGTGAAATTCTGGGTAAGAGTTGCTTACCTCTCCGGGCCTTTTTCTCAAAGGGGAAGCTTTCTTATCAATATTCAATGCTTCAAAATTACACCAAAAAAGTGTCAAAAGGATCAAAAACTAGTCTGGTTGTGTTCTTATGGAACCTCAAGAATCCAACGCAATTGACGACATTGAAAAGGCTGAGCGTAGCTCCTCGAAATGGCCTCCAAAGTTTGCTTCCTCAATAGCTTCCCTACATAAAATGGCTTGACCTCACTATTATTCATAATTTCTCATGTATTTGAACCTCTTTGGACTCAGAAACCTCCGTTTATATATATTCTTAGTTTGGGTTCACGTCCCAACTTCCTCCCAATATATATCCTCAAAAAGGGTTTTAGATCCTCATTTTGGGGCAAATCCTCCAAAATGTTTTAATACCATAAAAAATCCAAATATAAGGTAAAAAAACCCACTTCTAAAAATGTGCTCCACCCCTGCTTTGGGCCCCTAGTCGCATGGCAAGCATATGGCCACGCGTTAAATGTTGGCACCCTGGTCCTCTGCCTGGTCATCTGCCCTTGGTCATGTGCCAAGTCATGTGGGCACACGCTGGAGTGGAGCCCTCGGTCCTCTGGATCCATGGTCGCATGGAAGGTTGTAACCATGCCTTAGTTGGAAGTTATCCCCCACCGATCAGGACTTATCCCCCAAAACTATCAACTTAAATAACATTTTTTCCACATGGTTTAACAAGGAACATGGTCTCCCAGGTGGTTAGCGTGTTGTGGTGTAGTTCGTTGCCCATCCACGAAGGTCAAGGGTTCGATCCCGACGAGGTACAAATTTTGACCATCCATCATTGATCTTAGACTGGTTCCACGCGGCACCCTATGATTGGGCCACGCAAGTTAATTATGTGATTCACTGCACACACATTCACTTGCATTAGCCAATGCCTGGTACAACCATGTGTCCTTCCTCGAGTTTGCTATGTCATTAAGCACTGCCATATGTACCTACTGCCATCCATATTTCCATGTTTCAAACTTTCACTAGGCCATGTCATTGTATATTTCCAATGCCAAAGATCCATACAATCCACGTGTCAAATCCTTATCATTCCAACTCAATCTGAAAATGCCAAAATGCTTGCCATGTGTCACTTTGCGTTGTTTTCACAAATGTGGTGTTGATATCATCATGACATCATGTTGATGTCATTTTCCACATCATGTTGATGTCATACACATCATGTTGATGCATTTCTTTGACATCAACAGCATACTCCACTATTGACTCTTTTTTTTCCCTTTGTTTGGGAAAAATTGTGATCGCCATAACTGTGATAATGTACCATCTTACTAAAAAAAAAACTATTAGAATTGACACCTATTGCTTTCCCTATGAAATGGCGCGCTGGTTTCATCTAATTCTCAGAAATTGGAATTTTTCCTTCCTAGATCCATTTTGATCATTCCTCCCCACTAAGACCTTTTGGTCCTCCAAAGGGTATTAACCAGACATCAAGTGCTGGATAGGCCTCCCCACTTATCCCTTGTCTTTAAACGTTATCCTGTGCACCGTCAGATCATAATCAATTGTGGCACAACCATGACAACTAAAATCATATTATTTGTTAGCCATTTGAGCTCATTCACATCTTACTAAATCCACTACCATCCATGTAGAAACATTAGTAGCTTATAATATCATAAATATAATTGAAAAAATGAACCGACATGTTTGATATGATTGCACTAATATTAACTTATCTTGAAGTAAACTATGATTGAACTCCCATCCTACAAACATCCTTTCGTTCATGCTTAAGATCAACTACTTTACTTGGCACACTTATAGGTGTATTGTTATTGCATAAGTTGTGGTCTTTAATTGTTCCATTGTTAGAAGAGATTGATTTTCTTTATATGATGAGCATGGACAACATATTTTGTCCCTTCTTTATTTAATTGATATTGATTATGTTCCTTGTAGAAGATTTCTTTGTGATCATATAAATAAGGGATTCCTAAGACCATTCCACATGTTTCTAGAGGTGTTCACATCACATATTACTTTATCCACATACTTAGATCTAATTGCAAATTTTATGATACATTGTTTTGTTATAGGGCATTTTGTGATTTTTCTTTATCCAATTTAGTGAATAGGGTTTGTGATGCATTTAGTGTTTAATCCCACTTCTTTAACCAATTCCTTTGAAATTAATTTAGATTGATATCCATTATCTATTAATGCTTCTATCTTAGTATGTTTCATTATGACCCTATATGAAACAATTTACTTTGAATCAAAACCATCACCAATTTTACTTGTCCAAACAATTGTTGTAATCTCATACTCATCCCCTGAATCTAATCCCAAGTCTATTACGCTATGTTGCAACTTTTGCCTCCCTTCCTCTCTTTGAACCACTTTGGTCTCTTCTCTCCGGGTTCAATTTCCATCACTCAATATCATGTCCTTATTTCTTGCAATGCTTGCAAGAGAGATTCTCTTCCCTTCAATCAAGCCAAGAATGTGCTTTCTTTCCCCGCTCCCTTTTCCTTCCATCCTTTCTTTGAAGATGACTGATAATTCAACTCTAGTTTTCTGTTTCAATATATGTTGCTTGAACATAAACCTCACTGGCACGTTAAGTCCAAACATAAACACATTATTACAAATATAAGCAGGAAAAACTCCTATATACTTCATAAGATTTTCTTCAGAATAATGGAACATCTAATATCAAAGCCATCTTATGAAATTCATATGTATATTCCTGCACCGACTGTCCTATCCTTAACTTAACAATTTTCCATTCAATTAAATCCTTTTCCTTATACCCAAAATGATAAGGAACTATTTTCTAAGTGCGGAAATAAAATCATGCCACATGATGGAAAAAATCTTACCAACTTGTTGGAGTGCCATGTTGCATCTTACTTTGCCAATAGATGAGAGTTGTGCCTTCAAGACGAAGCAATGCCAATCTGATTTTGTTTGCCTCAAGCCTTTGATTTGTTGCACATTACAATATACCTCCATCTGTATAACCCATTTATCAAGTTTCTCAACATTAGCTTCACCATCATACATAGGCAAAAAAAAATTTACATTAAGTTTAAGTAATGGCATATAATGCTTATGTTTATGAGAATGTTTTCTAGAAGAAGTAGTATTTGAACTTGTAATTGAAGAAGAAGAAGATGGAGACGAAGGAGCATATTTTGGAGGGTCCTCTCCTTCTTCAGCTTCTCTTTTGTCTTGCTTTGAATATTCCCTTTGAAAAGGTCTCTACATTCCAACTAATCATCATACAACACTTTTTACCATCTCCAACATGGAAAAAAGTATTTTGAACTCTCTTTGTTTTGAGAAAAGTCCTTCTTCGACAAGGCTCTTCTCTCTCTTTTGAGATGTCCCATTTCTTGATCCAATCTTTGATATCCTTTCTACAAGATCTCCTTTCACCACGACTTATATTTCTTCATGGTAATCATGTAACCAAACCAACTCCGCCAACCTCTGATGCCATTTGATTCGTAAAGATCTTTAAAGACCATGGTTAAGTTTATGATGAGTTGATTTACCATTTAGGAATTAAGAGAAGAAGAAGACTTTAGTGAAAAAATGTTGCAAACCATCATAAATAATGTATAACATAAAGTAAGCACTAAGAAAAAGAAACCATAATGCTAAGATTAGCACGTGAGTTCGGCAGTAAGAGTTACCCCACGCCTCTCTGGCCTTTGTCTCTGGGAGGATTTCTTATCAATATTCAATACGTAAAATTTCCATCGGAAGTATATCAAATGGATTTAAAACTAGTTTTTATGTGGTCTTATCAACCTCAAAAATCCAACATAACCTACTTCCACATCAAAAAGGTTGAGTGTGGCTCCCGTAAATGGTCTCCAAAGTTCGCTTCTTCAATAGCTTCCTTGCATAAAAATGGCTTGACCTCACAATTCTTCAACGCTTTGTATCTAAAACCTCTTTGGAATGTCAAAACCTTTGTTTTATATATATATATGAGTTGGGGTTCACCCCAATTTCCCTCCCAATTTAAGGGTTTCGTGGGTTTTATCCCTCATTTTGGGCAAAATCTCCAAAAATCGTGCTAAAACCATTAAAAATCCAAATATAAGGTCAAAAAACCCACTTATAAGAAAAAATGAACGTCAACCCTTATTCTATGGGCCCTTGGTCATATGGTAGCACCATATGGCCACGCGCTAAGAATTGGCACCCTAGTCCTCTGCATGGTCCTCTACCATTGGTCACGTGCCAAGACATGTGGCCACGCATTGGAGTGGAGCCCCTGGTCCTCCGGATCCCTAGTCGCATGGAAGGTTGTAATCATGCCTTGGTCAGAGTCTAGCCCCCATCGATCAGGTCTTATCCCCCAAATGTCACAAAATATCAACTCAAATAACAATTTTTCCACATGGTTTAACAAGGAACACGATCGCCCAAGTGGTTAGCGTGTTGTGGTGTAGTTTGTTTCCCATGCCCGGAGGTCAAGGGTTCAAGCCCGATGGAGGTGAAACAAATTTTTTGACCAGCCATCATTTACCTTATTCAGGGTGCCATGTGGTTCCCTGTAATTGGGCCACATGTCACCCTCGCGGATTCGCCTAGCATTAATATACCGGGCTGTAATACGTTGCTCATACCCACCACGCGGTGTCATGCCCTCGAGCTTACCACCGCCACGCCACTTGTTAGCTTGTACCTACCATGTTTTATCCGTATCTACCATGTGTCAGACTATCATCGGGCCACGCCATTAAAATAATGCCACATCAGCATCCATACAACACATGTATAATCCATACCGTACAACTCAAATTTTGAAAATGCCAAAATGCCCGCCATCAGACAACCTTTTAGTTACCATGTCATCATGATGACATCATCATGACATCATGTCATCGCATCGATGACATCAGCAATATGACCTCTGACTATTGGATTTTTTTTATGTTTGGGAAAAAGTTCATATCACCATAACTTTCACATATGGTGTCCATTTAAAAACATATCGGCCGAAATCTAAGCATCTATCAACCTTATGCAATGGAATTGTTTTCATCTGATTCCTAGAACTTTGAAATTTTGGCATTCCTAGATCCATTTTTGATCATTCTTTGCATGTAAATTTGTATGCCCATAATATTTTTTGGTACTCTTAAATCCCAATAATCCAAATCATCTGTGTTCACATTAAAAATCTTTGTCAAGGCATTCTCCAAAATCTTGTTGAAAGCTTCTACTGTCCCATTTTCCTGAGGATGATATGGTGTATTCTTCTGGTGATAGACTTCAAATTCATGGGTCATAGCCTGGATGGTACTATTAATGAAATGGGTGCCTTGGTCACTCATCAAGATCCTGTGACATCCAAATCTTGTAATCACCTGCTCAAATAAGAATTGTGTTGTTGTCTATGCGTTGCAATCTTCGATTGGTGTTGCTTCTTCCCATCTTGTTAAGTATGTTGTCGCAGTAATGATGGATCTAACTCATGATTGTCTTGTTGGTGGATTAATAGGTTCGAAAAAATATATTGCCCATTTTTCAAATACCTGAAGAGTTACTTGGGGTATTAGGGGCATCTCATCCCTCTTGTTGGTTTTTCCAACCCTCTAACAGACATCACAATTCTGGAAATATTTTTTTGCATCTTTATGAATTGTTGGCCACCATAAACCTGTGTGCAATACCTTCTATGTGGTAGCCTTTCCTGCATAGTTTTCTCAAGCTATACCTTCATGAGCTTCTACTAGAACCATGGGTCATTCATGTTCCATCACACACATTCTCAAAATGTTGTCTGCTCCCAGCTTGTATATATGACCTGCAATTAATTGATATTTTGCAACTCTAACTACCAGGTTTTTGTTCTGCATGGTACTAAACTTCTTTGGTGCAACTCTTGTACTCAAGAATTCAATGATATTATCAAAGTACTCATCAGCTATCTATACTTAAAATAATTTTGCATCATGGAAGTTGTCTTCCAACGTAGGTTCTTCTCCATTGATTACTCTTGACAAGTGATTTGGTCCTGCATTCAATTTCCCTAGTTTAACTATTACTTCAAAATCAAATTCCTGGAACAATAATATCCATATACAGATCCTCCCCCCAACACTGGCATGTTGACTAGATATTTGAGGGAATAATTATATGTGAACATTTTAAAATGCTTGCCCAATAAGTAATGTTTGAATTTTTGCAGTGCATACACCATGGCTATACGTTCTCTTTCTGTTGTGTTTTAATTTTTCTCTGATTCTGATAACTTCCTACTTGCAAAGGCTATAGGATGATCTAAGTCAACTACTCTTGGATGTGCCAAAATTGCTCCAATTGTTATTCTTGATGCATATACATGCACATGAAATGTCTTTTCCCAATCAGGAAACACTAAAATAGGTGTTGTCACCATATTTTCATTCAAAGTGTCGAAACCTTGTTGACAATCCTCGCTCCACTGAAATTTGGTGTTCTTCTTCAACAGTTTTTCCATCGGTGTGACCTAATATGTACATACCCCTTGATAAACGTCATGTAGTACCCTGTATGTCCAAGTGCGGCTCTTAATTGGTGCACTGACTTTGGTGGTGGTAAGTTCACAATTACAACAATCTTAGCAGGGTCAACCAGTAACCCATGTTTGCATACCACATGTCCTAATAGGATCCCAAAAGGTGTGTTGAAAATACATTTCTTGATGTTTAGTGAGATCTGAAATTTCCTGCACCTGTCCAACATTAGTCTTAAGACTTCTACATGATCTTTCAAAAGACTAAAAATGGTCCAGTAATCCAAATATACTTCTAAGAAATTATGTATGAAATATTTAAAAGCATCTATGACCACCCTTGAAAAGATAGTTGGTGCATTCTTCAATCCAAAGGGAATAATTGTATACTGATAGGATCCCCATTCTGTAGCAAATGTAGTATTATGCCTATCCTCTTGAGCTATTTTAATCTAATTATAACCTGAGAATCCATCTGTGAATGAATATGCTTCCTCACCTCCCACATTCTCCAAGAACTCATATGTAAAAGGGGTAGGGAAAGGATCATGTAAGCAAGCATCATTTAATCTCCTTAGATATACACAAATTCTTATTCCCCCTTGTTTATTTTCCTAGAATACCATGGGACTGATCCATTCGTATTCCTCCACTGGCTCTATGATACCAGCTTCTAGCATTCAGTCAAGTTATGCTTTCAATTTTTTCTTATACACTGGATTCATCCTGTAAGGTATCTGTCTAACAAGTCTAGCATCTGGTTTTAGGGCTATCTTCATATCACCTATCTCGCCTTCTATTCCTTTCATATCTATAAAGGTTGGTGGAAACAAGTCATTGTATTCACGCAGTAATTATGTTGTCCTTTCTAGTATCTTCTCATCTTGGTAGTCTCCAATGCTGGTCATTTTAGGGTTTTCTTTTGTCCCAATATTGACTTTATTGACCTTAATTGGTGCAGAAAATTCTTTTTCCTCCAAAGATGGACCTTCCACCTCTCTCTTACCTTTAGTCTTTGTTATCTGAATGTCGCGCGGATCATCTTCATCTGGTGCTTCCTCTACAACATGATAACATGAGAGTAAGTCCTTAATTGTTTGTTTGTTCTGCTGTTGGTATTTTGCTATCATTTCCACCTCAGGTTCCTCAAAAAATATCATTCACTATATCATCTTCAAGGATGAATTGATATTTGGGTTCTCATACTCAAATGAGAAAGTTACCACAAAATTTTGTTGTAATATTATCCATTCTGCAGTTCCTCTGCACATTTCCTTGTCTATGTACCAGTTCCCTAGTATCCCTTCCAATGTATGAATAAAGTAATGAGGCCATTCTTTTGGTGGTGTCAACCTCCATTGTGTCCTACATTTTTCTATATGTTGAGTTGGTCTCCCTCGCCCATCATATTTCTGCAATGTATTGTTCCCATGTTTTGCGCCAAATCTAATGTGTAGTAACCTTTTACACTGATACCACTCCTGAATTGTTTCCTTATGCGTGCCCCACCATCTTGCAGGTGTTTCCTTAAGTGCAATATCCAGGGCTAACAACGTATGATTTTCCAAAACTTCTTCCTCATAATTTGTCAAGAATTATTCTAGGTCATTCAAACCATGAAAAGTGGGAGGTTCCCTTACCTTTGTACTGACCCACCTTATTGCACACTCTATTCTTGTGCACCACCTTATGGAGACTTCGTGTAGTCGTTGTTGCTAGTTTTCCAAACCTGTATCTAAGTCTAAGGCACATGATGTAATGCTTCTCCAATTGAGTACCCCATTTGTAGTTGGGTTGACATAGTCTTATTCTCACGTGGTAGTTCTATATAATTGATTTATTTATTCCAATTCCAAACATGTCACCTCTACAAACATTTCGCCTTCTTAGGGATCCAATGGTGAAAACACTTTGTACTCACCTAATTCAAAATTGATTTTCTATGTCTTTAGGTTGATCACAGCTTGGTTATCAAATGTCCAGTCTAATCCAAGTAATGTTGGGTAGGGTGTTGTGCCATCTACTATTTCTATAACTTTGAAATATGCCACGGTGCGCACTCCATCCAAGTCTATTGTCACAGCTTTAAGTCTTCCAATTGGTAATACTCTATGTTGATTTGTCAAATTCAACTGGACAGGTGAATATCCTAATGTGGGTTCTCTCATACACTCCCATGTCTTCTTAGGTAATACATTCACCTCAAAGCCTAAATCAAGTATAGTGTCTCCCATATTGAAATCCCCATTGTTGGAATTTAACCTGAATTCCCTACTTGTTCTTCTTCTTGTATGGATATGATTAATTGTCTTTTGTTCTAACTTCCCTTCTACTTTTGTGTTGCATATTTCTAGCAAGTTGTGTAAGATCTTAATGGATGATGGATCATTCAATAATTTTACACATGACTGCAGAAAAGTATTTTGGGTACTTACTTTCTCTGAAGGTTTTCCTTTGTTGGTGTGATCCATTTAAGGTGGCATATCATACATTGGTAGATCCTGAGTTTGTTGCGCAATTGATGTAGATGCAATGTTCTTTTTTAGAATCTCTTGTTTGGCTTCCTTAAACGTCTCCTTTTCTTTCTGCGCGTCAAAATTTTTATGTGGCTTAGTGTTCTTCTTGACCCACTAGTGTTGAGTTGGATCATGTTTTATTGCATCAGCTCTGTCTTGGTGCCTCCTTGAGTAACTATGTTGATATTCTTCTCATCATATTTGGCTTCTATGGAAATCCATTGGAAATTTTGATTGTTCTGGTTCCTTTTTTCCTGTATTTTTCCCAATAGTGTTAGGCAGTCTTCTATGTCGTGGTATGTTGCACAATAATACATACATGTTGCAGGTGGAAGTGGATAGTTTATTGCATAATGTCCTAGTTGAAAATTGTGGTAGAATGTTGGACCTCTGCCTCGTCCAAATCCTCCTTTGCCTCAACCTCCACCTCTGGATCCACCTCTATCTCCTTGTGGTGCATTGTATTGGGGTATCTGGTTATACTGCATGGGATTATACTATGGTTGTGCATTGTTGTATTGCGGCTACATGGGATTGAATTGTGGTTGCACATTGTTGAATTGTGGTGTAGCTTGTCCTATCATCATATCTCCTTGTACCATGTAGGTGTCTGAAGTAATTTCTCTCATCAATTCCAGCATTCTACAGTCCTTGTCATCATGACCCACTGATTTTCAAAAATTGTAGTAAGAACTCTTTGGAACTATCTTATACTTTTGCATCATTGAACAATGATATGGATCATGCCCATGTGTCTTAAAAATCTCACACCATGATCCTCATGTTGGCAAGGGGTTTGGCTCCCTTGTTTCCAAGTGTTGCACAAAGGTTGGACATTCATTCTTATGGTGTCCTTCTATCCTACATAAGGTACACCAAACATATTCTCTCTTCTCTTTCCCCTTATTCTGGTTCAACTAAAGTGTCAGATTATTCATATCCTCTTTCAACTCTTCTATTTTTGGGTCTATATGTTGATATTGGTTTTCTTCCAGTTGCAGGGCTGCTTGCAGAGCATCTGCCCGAGTTTGAAACTTTTTTTGTCTCAAAGGATACTTCAAGTGTGGTAATAGTGAGTTCACAAATAACTTCCTATGTTGCATGTCAGTAATAGAGTACTTCCACTTACCTTTTAGAAATTTTAACCTTTGATCAATCTCCCATACAGACTCACCTGGTTTCTGCCTGATCTCAATCATTTTGTTCATGTACTGGTCTTGTGATCTTGGCTTATGGAATTCATTTACCACCAGATTTTTCACCTCTGAGACGGTCTTTGTTGCTCCTTGTGGACTCTCTACATCAAGGCTCATGTACGAGTCTAGTGCGCGGTCTCTTATTGTTATAGCCAACTGCGTGAATCTTGTATCCTCATCTGTGACCTTATTTTCTTCCTAGATCTTTTCACAAATGAATAAATTATTTTCAAGGTCCTATGATTCCTCACCCTGAAACACTGGTAGTCTCATAGTGTAATCTACTCATGTTATTTTGAATTGTGTTGAACTATTACCTCCGCGCGGTGTAGATAGTTGATCGTTACTTCTTGAACTTGTACCTCTAGTTGGTTGTCCTCTTTTAGACCCCTGACCTATGGTCCCTCGTCTACTAAAAATTGGTTTTCTAAAATTTGGTGTTCCTTCGAGTGTATTAGTCACACATGGGGTTGTAGGTTCCACACTAACTCTGATCTGGAATGGAGTTATACCTTATGTTCCTGACCCTGGACCTTTTTTTTTTCCTTTTGTATGTTGTGTGTGGGATTTTCTCAATCTTCTCCACATCTCGGAGATCATCTACCTCTTCTTCAGCATTGGCCAAGCCCTCTCTATCGGATATGGCCCTCTTTTTGTTATTCATCTTATATTGGTAAGGTTTGTCGTTTCGCATCTTTCCATATTTGTCCATTGTCTGCTTGGTTTGGTCCTCGTCCATCATGATTGGGTCTATGGCCTCCTTCTACTTCCCCTTATCCAACTCCATGTCCATATCTCAAACTCATGTCAGTGTTTCCCCCC
>SNQJ01S0144580.1:0-13350 GCA_010110895.2 Picea sitchensis
CCCCCCCTCTAAGTGTGGTAGGTGTGTCCAACATCCTACCCTATACGCCTTTTTTAGAAATTCCCCCCCTAGATGTGGAACCCTTACCAATGGAACCTAGGGGACATGGAACCTCGACTTGTCGAATTTTCTCCTAATTTTCCTAATTTGTAATTATTTTATTATTTTTTGTAAATATTTTATTTTAATTGTATATATCTTTAATGTTATTTGATTTTTATTTGATTTGATTTTGTTATTTGTTAAATATTTATATTTTGTGTACTTTATTTAATGTATTTTTATTGTAATTTTAATTATTTTGTTTAACCATGTATAATGAATGAACAAACCATTTTATGTACATATTTTCTCATAAATGAACATCAAATAAATAAATAAATAAAATAAAATGAAAAACAAATCAAATTTCTAATTTTAATTTAATTTTCACGTTTTTTATTTTCACTTTTCACTTTTTTTTTTTTACTTTTTACAAAAACCTAACTTGTATATAGTTTACCCTTTTTATTTTCCCATTTCCCACCTAAACCTAAATGTATTCTCAATGCCCTATATTCTAGGCCTCCCTATTTTAAGGGATTTCCTATTTTATTGGGATTTCCTAGAAAATAGGGACTTCCTCTATTAGAGGGATTTCTAGAAAAAATTTAAATTACATTTCATTGGAATATTGTTTCGATTATAATCATGAAAAAATGTACAAAGTAAAAGGGAATAATTAAATGTTTTCTTAGGGTTCATACACCTTGATACAAGGGAAAAGGTTTAATAAAGTTTTATTAATTTACATAGTACATGGTTTGGAGTGAATCACGGATGTCGTCATTGGTGAATCCACTAATTTTTACCACACTCACCTCTCAAATATCCGACGACGACATGCTTTAGAACATATTTTAATAACCTTATTCTAATATTTACCTTGAGGAACATGCCACAAAATTTAAATATTGTTTAATATAACATGTGATCGTGTCCGGAGTTGGGAATGTTAAGTAAGCTCGTCGTCATCAGAAATATGGAGTGAGGTGTGAGTGAGCCAATGAAAAATCCCAACGACAACCATGGGGGTTGTATATAATTTGTTTTTTTTTTAATTATTTTATTTAATATTTATTTATTTAATTTCACTTTTAATTTTCATAGATTAAACAATTTATCGACAATAAGATGAACAAAAAACCTAAATGGGACTAATGGTTAAAAACATGTGTTATGTCCTCGAAGGTCAAATGTTCAAATCCAGTGGGGAGTAGGGTAATTTTGGTAATTTTTTATTTTTCATTAATTAGGGGTAAATTTTATTTTTTACTTTGTAAAATAATGTAAATAATTTTATTATTTATTATTGTTGATTTTTTATTTTGTTTTTATTTTCATAATTTTAAAAAAGGGAAAATTTTAAAAAAATCATGCTGCAAGTCATGGGTCCCATGCCGATCAGGTTATATTCCAACTATCCATAGGGAACATAGCATTTCATGACTAAGTTTTGATCTCTTATGCAGGTGGGATTCCTCTTTTTGCAGGTTCAAAAATCAATGGTCTAGATTAACCCACGGGCTCATTCAATGGCTTTTGAGTGATGATTTTTAAATGACCATAATATTTTTACAGGCGTTAGAATGAGGCTCGTGATACCTCATTGGAAAGTTTTAGGATAGAGGAATTAATCGGTATAGGTATCTAGGTCGAACAACTGACATAATACATTAGAAAACACAAAAAATAGACAACCACAGATTTGGGGGGGAAATTGGCCATACCAACTTCAAACAGTCATATCTGAAGCTACGGGAAATGAAATCAGGCCCAGGAGGATTCCATGGAAATACTAAGGAGAGAAAAACAAGATGGAATAGAAAATGATAGAATATTAAGGGAAGAAATGGTCAAAAAATTCAAAACACAGATGAAACCCGAATTCAAGTGAAGAATCGGCTATGCAAACTTCAAACTGTTATATCTCAAGTTGTAGGCAATGAAATCGAGCCAACAATAGCTCAATAGAAATTTGAGATAGAGGAGAAGAAGAAAAACTGATATTATTCAACAGACGTTCATTATAAAGGACCAAAAAACTTTCGAGGAACAGAAGATAACGCCAATGGACAGATTCAATGATTGCTTTTTAACGAATATCATTTGTAAACTTCCTTAGGGAGAAAATGGCCACTCATGAGTCTATTCAACTTCTCTTTGTAACACTCACATGTTCATTTTCAAAATGTGAGAAAATAAAACAAAGAGTCATAGGAGCTAAGGGGTCTCTCTTTAGTTATATAAAAGAGAGCTTGTTGAATGTAAAAAAACGTTTTTTTCCCCTTTGTAACAAAATATGGTACTATTAATTCTAAGAAATAAAGAGCATAAGAGTTTCTGAAGTCATAACTGTTTGCAAATGCTTGTGAGATTATTCTATAATTGTATTTGTTGATTAAGTTTTTTGGGTATTGATCATATGAACTATTTATGCGCTTAGTATTCATGATTCTTATATTGTTGTGATTTCTTATGAGTGCATGGATGATGTTACGTATTTCCTTTTCAACTATTTGAGTTGATTTCTGCAATATTATTTTTCTAACATGTCTGGGTTGTCATGAAATATTTATGTTGTCTAGATATTACCTTTCATTGTACTCATTATTTTATCTTTTCTCCCGGGATAGGTTAGAATTAGTTAGTATTAGATTAATTTCCTTCCAGTTAGTTTAGCCTTCATATTACTTATAAATCTTTGGGGGGTAGTCTGTTGTCTTTCCCCTTTTATTTCTTTTAATTCTAAGTGGTTGCAAGGCCCATAAACTCGTAGGAAACACTACACCAAACAAGAGTAGGTTTGATTGGGACCTTCCATCGGGTGTTTTCCCTTCTCTACTTGATAATCCATTCGGACCCATCAACAGGTCCCATTGATTGAAAAATCTTAGATGACAACTAAGAGTGTTGGTGTTGGGATGTGTCATTCTCTCAAGGGAACTTTTGATTTCCCCAGACCAATTTTTTATATTCATGCTACCCTGATTAGATACCAGGAATCAAGCCCCTTGATCTCTATTACACGAGTTTCTTCATTTCAAACCACATACTTCGAGGATCCCTGGGTGTTACCCTCACCGTGTGAATCGGTTGAAGGTATCATGCATGTCGATGTAGCCATGCCTTTATCTGTAGTTGAGATAACTTGTTGAGTAATCCAACAAGCTACTGTAGAATCTGGTCTTTCTCCTTCATGCACGAAAGAAGAGGATTAGTTCCCATAGCCCATTTGGACCCATAATTATTCAAATTCACTCGATTTCCAAGGCAATGACAAGGCCAGAATGATAATGGGAGGATCTGCATCACCGATTGTACTTCCTTCCAGAACTCAGTTGAGTTGAAAGTGGAAAATTTTGATCATCTATGAGTGGAGGTGTGGATCGATCTGTGAACCCTTTGGAGAAACATAGACTCTACACCGAATGGAACATGGGAAATATATCATAAACTATTCCAATTATTATCTCCAAGACCCCTCACATCATATAAAATGTGTTTATTAATGCAAATTGTTCTTCGGAAGAGATTCACACGTATACCTCTTTTTATAAAGATTTTTGTGATGTTTTTTCCTGGTATTACAAAGAAATGTGAGGAATTGACCCCTGTATTGTTGAACATGAGATTCACACTTATGAGAATTCCAAGCATGTTTGACAAAAGTTACGACATGTAAATCCTAGGAAGGAAACAACTATAAAATATAAGGTAGAGAAGCTACTTAAGGTAGGTTTCATTTACCCAATTCCTCTTACTAAATGGGTGTCAAATCTCGTTCCTATAGAAAATAAATAGTGAACCATACATGTCTATATTGATTTCCGTGATCTGAACAAAGCCTGTCCAAAGGAAAAGTTCCCCGCACCTTTTGTCGACCAGATTATTGATGAGTGTGAGGGAAGAGAAATAATTTCCTTTATGGATGGATTTTGTGGGTATAATTAGATTCCTATATAGCCCGAGGATCAACACATGATAACATTCATATTTCCTTAGGGGAATTTTTCATATAAGAAAATCCTTTTTGGCCTAAAAAATGTTGGAGCTACCTTCCAGTGGGCCATGTCATTCACTTTCCACGATTTAAATCATATTGTTGAGGCATACCTAGATGATCTCACTACTTTCTCTCACAATAGGGAGGATCATCCAACACACCGTAAGCCTATCTTTGAAAAATGCCATTACTATCGCATTCGGTTAAATTTGAAGAAGTGCATATTTTGCGTTGTTTTGGGGCATATGTTAGGACTTATTGTTTCCAACAAGGGAATCATGGTTGATCCTTTAAAGGTTGAGGAAACAGTTCAATTTCCTCCCCCACATAACATTCATCGGTTACAGAGTCTTCAAGGAAAGGAAAATTTCCTTCGGCGTTTTATAGAAAACTATGTCAATATCCCCAAGGGATTTGTGCGCTTATTCAAAAAAGGGGTCCCTTTTTTTGTAATGAGTTCATGCAACAATATTTTGATGCACTTAAGAATTTGCTTATGTCTTCCCGTATGCTCAGCCCTTCGGGATATGACATGGATTTCTTGTTGTATATCATAGCAGCGAAATCCAAAGTCGACATGGTGTTAGTTTGGGAATATGATAGCATGCAAGAGCATGTCATCTACTATCTGATTCTTGGTTTCATTGGGCCTGAGCTAAATTATTTGCAATTCATGAAACTAGTTTTGGTAGCTATTCACACTATCTAGAGACCATGACATTATATTTTTTACGAAAAACCACTGTGATGGATTATGTAAATCCATTTCAATACGTCCTTATGTGACATATAATTGGGGGAAAATGTAATAAGTAGATTTTCATATTACAACAATTTGACTTGGACTTTGTCTTTGCTAAGTTCAAGAAGTCATTGGATTTCGTTGAGTTGATGTCATAGTTTACAAGGGAGGATGAGGAAACTGTGATTACAGACTCGTTTCCATATGCGCATCTGCTCCTTATCACTTTTAGTGATCCTTGGTATGGGGATATCCTAATATATCTCTAGACTTTGAAATTTTATTCACATTATTCAAGGGATGATCGATGTTGAATTCTCCATTTGGAAAAGAAATACCTCATCATCGGTGACACTTTGTATCATCGTGGAGTCGATTAAATTATTCGTTGTTGCTTGAATCATGAATAGGTGGAATCTATGCTTAATAATTTACATAGTGGAGCATGTGGTGGTAATCTATATAGATTGGATATAGCACAAAAAATCTTGTGTGCCAAGTATTTCTAGCCAACGATCTTTAAATATTGTGTTGAGGTGATATCCTTGTTAGATCTTTTCTTGAATGATACACACACATCCTACTCTGTTATTCCCTATCATCATCGTTGGTCCCTTCATGAAGTGGGGATTGATTTCACAAAATTCTATTTTCCTTTGATTAGAGGGAATTTCTATATCATCATGGTCTTTGAATACTTTAAGAAGTGGTTGGAGGCCATGCCTACTTTCACAAACGATGGTGAGACAATAACTTTATTTGTATTCAATCAGATCATCATCAGGTTCAGATTTCTGAGTGATATTGTCACTAACCATGGTAGTCACTTTCATAACTAAATGATGTCAAAGTTAGCATCTAAATTAGGTTTCAAGAAGGAGCATTTGTCTTCGTATTATCCACAAGAGAATGGTCAAGTGGAGGTCGTTAATAAGTCTCTCAAGACCATACTTTAGTGAAATACAAATAAGAGTAAATTGCATTGGAATTTGATTCTTTATCCAACATTATGGGTATATCGGACCTCATTTAAGACTACGACAAGATTCTCTTCTTTCCAACTCATTCACAAGGTGGAAGCAATCATGTCTATTGAATGCGAAATTCCTTCTTTGAAGATCATGATTGAGCTTCTTCCTGACACAATATAATTAGAGGTGTGTCTTGTTCATTTGGAGCAACTCGATGAGCCATGTCATGATGATTACAGTGCAAACGAGACACACAAAAAACATGTCAAGAATCAGTATGATAAATCTGTCTGTCCAAGGGTCTTTTCTGAGGGTGACCTTGTTCTGGTTTATGATCAGGACAAGGATGTGTTTGGGGTAGGAAAGTTTAATCTAATGTGGCATGGACTTTATATCGTGAGGCATGTCCTTTGGAAGGGAGATTATGATTTGTCTTATTATGAAGGTAGAATTCTTCCAAATCCCATAAATGGGATCTACCTCAACAAGTACTATGCTTGAGCCTCAATGCTTATGCGTTTTCCCATTGTAGTTTTTGTACATAGATATTTTTTTTAGTTTATTTTTATTTCTTTTTTCGGTTTCTTATAGTTATTTTTCTTGATTGGAAGATATCGCTAGAGTATTTGGTCCACATTGGTTTCATGGATGGTGCAAGCCATCACACTCGGAACCTCGCTTCCATGACATGGGTGATTTATTCACCTTTGGTCCAAGTGATTGCATCTGGAGGCACTTGTCTAGGGCCAACAATGAATGACGTGGCAGAGTATAACATCATGATCGAAATCCTAAGGGATTTTATTTCTCTTAGTATACTATGTTTAGAATTTCACCTAGATTCCTAGTTGGTGGTTTTGTAGCTAAACGATGAATACCATGTGTGTGATCCTACATTGCTCCGATGATTCCTTTGGGTACGACTTATGGAACAACATTTTACTTACTTTACGTATATTCATGTTTCTAGGAGTGAAATTCTATGTTTGATGCATATGCTAATTATGTATTAGATTGGAATTTGTCACACATTTAAATTCATAAGAACACACATCATTGTACATAACACATTTATGCATAAGTACCGAGGAAAAAATGATTGTGTGTGTGTGTGTGTGTGTGTGTCTGTGTCTGTGTATATTAATGTCCATTAAGTACAAAAAATATGGATCATAAGTTACAAAATTGGGCCTCTAGCCCCAAATGTATATCTATATGATGATACAAAATACAATGTAAATCCATACCGAGGGCCCTTCCCCTACATGTCTATCCCTATAACACACTATGATATTTTCCAAATGTTGGAAGAGCCACACCCAAGCTTGTGGTACACCAACTAATTGCAATTTCATCTACTTTGACAAGTCCTCAATATGGATCATAGGAGTCTAGTGGGTGAGGTGTTCTATATTTCTCTGGATGTTTTGCAATGTCCTTTCCATCTGATTGGAATCCTTTCATGGATTATCTACACCGATCCCTCTGTGTCAGTAACATGGGTACCCCTATGGCCTCATCGGTACAATATCTACACATTTGTCACACTTTATTAGCTTTTGTTATCCATGACAAAAATATTTTTGTTTTCATCTTGAAATAAATAAAATTAAATAAACTCAGAAATTAAAAAATTTCTTTACCAATCTCTCCCAGCATGTGATCCAAAAATACTATATGTTAAATTATTTCTAAAGTATACATAAACATCCAACTTGATTCGAAAAATACGATTGTCTTGACTATTTTCCAAATAACATGAGAATTCACTTAGTTATCCAAAACCTCATTAATGATGAATAACATGCAAGAAACTAAGTGAAATAGAAACAAAAAGAACAAGGCACATTACACAAGTTGATAACAGAGTTCACCCATCTTGGGCTACATCTTTGGGTCCACTTCCAAATGAGAGACCGATCTATTAATGCTCAAATTCTTGAAACAATAATGACTCTAACTTGTGTTCTTACAATGACCTTCTAAAATTGTTGTTCAAACTCAAAAACGAAGGTCACCACTGAATTCCTCTCAAAATTCGGAGAAAAATTAGTATAAACACCCTACACCTTTCTCAAGGAACTCTATTGCATGCAAAACAATGCACTATCAAAATATTAGCACCTCTTGGCACCAATTTAGATTGAAATTGTTCCACTCTTTGACACATAATTCCATGTCCATTCTTCATTGGGTTGGTCTCTAGGTTTATATAGGGGAAGTCAAGGGGTCAAACCCCACCCAAACCCCTATATGCTCGCATGTGAAATAATTACAAATTAAATGAAAATTTGTTGGTTGAGTTCACAACCAAGAACACATGGTGCAATGCTACGTGCATTATTGTTAATTCATTGGGCATGCTAGGAGGAGATCTCTTGTTCAAACCCTGCAGTCTTCGTCTTTAGGCTTATAATTACAATTATAAATTTAAATACATTAAAGTCCAATGGAATATTTGATGAAGTTGTTGGTTGGGTTGGTTAGACCGTTGGAACTATATGTCGGAGGTCACAGGTTCGATTCCAGTCGACCAAATAAGTTTTTGGATAAATCCATATTGGGAAAATATGTAGTGCCACATGGCACCATCTCATTGGTCCACATGTCATGCTCTTATTGGCCCATATGTTGCAAAATCAACGACACTTCAATGCACAGTCAACCTGTCTGCATTAGCTACCACTTTTCAATGCCACATCAGTACTGTAATTCTACCTGTCACCTGCCACATCACCATATGATCTATCATGTGTCACCCTTTCAGTGGTACCATGTGGACCGTACAGAGCCCACATGACAACTTTTGATTTGTCTAATTGGGTGCCAAAAATTCTAAAACTAAGTGACACATGTCAACATATCATGCTACCACGTCACCATGATGACATCATCATGACATCACCCTATGCCCTGTCATCTCTATGGATGGCCATGCAGAAGCTTGTGGACATGTCATGTGTCATGTCCTGTTTGACTTTTTACATGTTGATCAAAATATTCAAAACATCATAACGCCTTCATACGATGTCTGTTTGAGGCGATTTACATGTTGTTGGAAATATCTCATCGAGATCTACACAATGAATTCATTTTAATTATCATTTGAGATGACAATTTTTTAGCATTCTTAGATCCACCTAGATCAAGCACGACACTAAGAGGTATAGGAATATCTGGGTCTTTGGAAAATCTTATCCTCTCATAGCGATATTCATCAATTTCTATAACTTGACATTGCCACCAATTAAAAAAGGCCTCATCATAGGGGTTTGTCAAATGATTGAAGCCTAGTCAATATATCAGAGTGAACGATCATAGTAAGCATAGTTCGTGGAGTCTATGAGGTGCCATAAAGACTTAGGGACTCATAGTGGGTACCCTTTCAAAAATGAAAGAGAATAAAATGCCACCATACCCAAAGTTATTAATATTCCCATTCTTTCATTATGTGAGTTGAGTTTTCATACTCTACAATAAAAATGTACTCAGTTCATATACAACTAGCCGTAAACACTCAACAACATAAAACATTTGCAGTCTTGACACCTGGTGCAAAGAGGAAAATCCCACATTCCTAGTAATGGTATGTAAAATGACTTTTAGACTTAGGTCCTATATATTATGGATTGGGACCGAGCTCCCAACATGTTGTATCCCAGGGATGCAGTAGGATGTAATACAATCCTTAATGGTCATACCTATTGATGCACACCCCCCTTCTCTCCTAAGGATTCTATGACCTCTCGGCCTTGGATCTTCAAACTCAACCGAACTAATTCTTTGGGCCTTCAACTAACCCTGAGCGACTCACACGCTCACACAGGTCCCCTTGATGTCATGTGCAAGTTCAAATCACTTACAAGTCCACTTTCTGATGCTTAGTGACACCGACTTGTGACTGCTAGTCTAACGCTAGACCTTTTCTTCAATGTGTGACCATGGGATATGACCTCGGGTCAACCCTTCACCACTTCGAGCTCCAATGATTCTGCAATCTCCTCCTTTGTTTCTTTCCGAAATATCTTTCCCCGAAATCATGGGTCTTCGCCATATGTCTCCCTGGATCTAACGATCCAGCTATGTTTCGGGATTCGTGAAACTTCATTTACTCCACCCTTACTTCCTCTGAATATATGATTCCCTAATTCTCTAATATTTTTCCACATGTCTCCTCGCAACCAACAATTATGATTTCCCTTGCGATTTCACGATTTTGGCAATCTCACCTTTCAATGCTTCCAAGTGTCCTGAACTCTAATTTCCAAAATTCCTCACGACTGACTTTCGCATGACTCCTCCCAGATATGACAGTATGGAATGATTCCAATCCCTCCTAGATGGATCTCCCTTACTGAGGTCGGAGAAATATCAAAGGAATCCTTCCTTAGATGATTTCTCATCATTCTCCCTCCTGAGCTTGTTCTCTCTCGGACTCTTGTCTCCTTAGAGTACTCACGTCGACACTTAGTCGAATTTCAGCCTGTGCACGCCTTGCAACAAGTTCTCCCCTGAAATTCAGCCACTCTGTGGGAAAATTCTGTTACTCCTCTTGAAATTCTAAGTCAAAATACTCGATCACGCACTCCTTGCGGATAAACTCTCTCTAGTTATCTCTCTAGAACTTTTTGATTCAACTAGTCTCTAGCATGCACACTTTGCGAATGCTATGTACTCTTTGCATGCATAGGGTTCACGTTATATCTTCTGATATTATGAGTTGAAACAGACTCTGTCAACACACTCCTTGCGGACACTATGCACACTTGCACTCGCTCGTAGAAGAGAAACAATTGAAACTTATTCAAAATATCACATATCCATACATCTAGCCATGTAAATGCATGCACAAATTCAAGAGAAAGAAATAATAGAGAATTGAAAATAAACAGAAAGTATACCATTCACTCATTCAGATAGATGCATCAACACCATACATTTGGGACATCGCTCTTTTGTTATATTCATTCAACTAAAAATTATATATGTCCATACACTACTTCTCAGTAGCTCTCAGTTTCTGCTACAATGGAAACCTATGCAATAGATTCAACAGCCTTCTCTCGACAACAATACAAGGATTTATATAAGAGGGATCTTCGAGTTCTTCCCTCCAACGATCATATGTGATGGCTCAGCCTCCAAGCATTAAAGATGTTCATAAATCAAAATATTTTCTAGATATTACATTAATATGCCAACTTTGGAAATCAAAATACTTTAAAATATGTGTTAGTGCTCCCAACTATCCTCCACACACACTTTGTTGGTGATGCTCATGCATCACATATTCCCCCTTGGGTCCTGAGGTTGACTAAATCACCTTGTCGAGAGAGCCATGTGATGAAATAAATATCATCAACCTCTAGTTTGAGATATTGACCATCCATCATGAATGCATCTATGTATGGTTTCCAATAACTGATTAATATTTGAAAAAGTATTTTCTGAGCCCACGTGTTTGGGCACTCATAGAATTTCCTCAAACAACATTGTCAGAGGGATTTCAATGCCTCTGCATTGTCTTTGATTTCATGTTCAACTTATTTATGTTCCCTCTCTCTCCACTCAATCACCATTTTGATGTCTTCATGACAGAAACGAGTCAATTTTTATTTTTTTCGAAGGTTTCCTACATATATCCACCTTTATTTTATTACACTCATGTATGTACACAATTTTGTTAATAAAGGGTGTGTATAGGGATATGTATACATGCCTTTTGCAAAAGGCGGGCACGTACAAGCCCGCCCCTCCTTGAAAATAAAAATTACTAACAAGAAAATTGCAGAAGTTGGACAAATTATGGATGAAATTGAAGAGGTTGGAAATCTTTCTTACCTAGTTCTGACAATGCGTGATTCTGACTCATGTATCTCTCGTTATTATCTCTAGAAGTTTCGAAGGGTTTTCACTCAGTTTTCACAATTTTGGTAAAAATTCACAATGAAATGTTATTTGGGTCATTTTTAAATATTATAATGAATGTTTTACCCATTTTTACATAGTGTTTTACCATTTTTGTCGTTCAACACACCTAATGGACCAAACAATTTGTATAAGTTGACATTTTGGGCTTATATTTTGTAGGGAAGATGATCAAAATGGTGTTCTTCATCCACTAGTCCATTTTCTAAACTATTTTTAGTTAATGTTTCCGTCACTGGCATATAAGGTAGGATTCATTATGTCATGCATTCTACACAATTAGTGACCTATTATACATTCGACTTAGGGTTAACCCCTCTTATTGGTGACACAAGACTTTCCCGCTGATTTTAAGTGTTGTCTTATTCTTGGTAGAGCCTACCATCATAGGCATATTAGATAGCACCTTGCTTTTCCTTTTGGTTCCCATTTTGAAGTTATTTCTTAGGCTCGAGAGTCCTCTTAGTCTTTCCATGTTATTGCGTTGAAGACACATATTCTTATAAGAAAAAACAAAATTATGTCTATTTACCTCCAGGGATCCCATACTTTGTGTTCAAGTTGTAATTGCATTACATATTTACCTCTCATTCTTTTGAGCCTAATATTGGCTTCAACTTGATGTTCCTCACCCATTTCTTATGCAATCTCATCGGTTACTAGACTTGAAATCTTTGAATTTTCAATTGGACACTTATGCCCTAGAAGGAAACATTCCCCCAAGTGTCCATATCTTGCACATGCTTCCTTGCATTGAGCATAAGTATGTTTCTTGCACCTAGAACTAGTTTGCTTTCCCATGACACGTGTTTCCTCCATGTATTATAACATTCTTTTATTCCTTTTCAGGATTTCCAATATGAAAAAGAAAAAAACATAAAATAATAAAAAAAGACCATGGAAATGAGTTTTATTTTCCATTATTGATAGCCATCAAGTCACCTCTAAATAAAGCACAATTTTTTTAGTCTATTCTCAACAATTTGGGTTAGTATGTCTCTAGGAAACTGAACCAGTTACACAGAGCTTTTAATCATGTGGTTGGTTATTCTTCTAGTCACTATGGAGAGTATTTTGTTGCCTCCTACACCATATGATTATGCCAATGTTCATTTTTATTTCATGCTACCTAAGTAAATATTGTGTCATGTTCTTGTTCAGAGGAATTTTTAGCCTATGTTGGCCATTCCATGGAATTCTTGACTTTGCAAATCGACCTTCCCATATGTCAAGTACTTCTCAGAATCAAAATTATATTTGTCCTATACTCATGCTTGTATGGAGGGTCTCCATTAACTTTCTACCTATGGGTTAAGATCTTATCGACTAAGACACATGTCTCTGATAGTTTTACCTAGAGTCGCATCCTGACCCTATTGGCATCATTGATAGGTACCTTGTGCTCAATAGATGACATTCCATCATTGGTCATTGACTAAGTGGTTTCTCTTGTGTTCAAAGACAAAAAAATTATTCAGTCATTGGGATTCATGCAATACCTTGGATTCCAGTTTCCCCATTGGTGGTTTCCTCTCCTTTTTTGGTAGTATTCATTATTGGCTGCTAGTCAGAGGATCTATTTCATGCGTTATTTCTATATGGTGCATGTGGGAGACGTACTTCATGGTGGGTCCTTTCAATATTTTCATCTGATTTATTCCAAA
>SNQJ01S0144581.1:12059-24243 GCA_010110895.2 Picea sitchensis
TTAGTTCAAGTTCTGTTTATCTTGATATGATAATAGGTGTTGATAGATTTTGTCTTCATGCTTTATTATGAGTTGGTATAATTCATTAATAAATGTTGTCCATATGTGGTGCTTCAGATATTATATAGGGTGATCATCTATTCAACTCAAATTATGAGATTTATCTTTAATTTTTTGTTGAACATTTAAATGCAAAGTTCTTACAATAAAATTTATCTCACTGTAATTGCTTGTAAATCATAAGTTCATCGTGACTATTATTTAATCTTAGATTAATAAAGAAAAAACAAAAAATAGCTTATGTGCTTTCTTTATCTTCTTTCGTTAAAGCACCCATCTTTACATAGATTTTCATGAGTTTAGATTAAAACTCGCCACTTGTATATCATGCACGTAAACAAGATAGACAGACCTATCANAGTGGTTATTTAATAGTTGGTTCTTTTGTTTCTTTTATTTATTTCTTTTAAGACTTTTAGATTGGCTAACGAAGCCATTAAACCCATCAGAATGAGTTATACCAAATGGCTTGGGTTATTTACACAACCCCGGATCGGATTCATTCTTCCAATTGACAGACGGTCATTTTCACTTGTCAACAAATGGCGCTAGAAGGAGGGCCTGAACACGATTGATGGCACATGGAGTTCGTAAGAATCCTCCCCCACACACCCACTCCCCTAAACTAACAAGAAGTCATTCTAATGACAACGTTACTTCTCTAAAAGCAACCACCTCAAACAAAAATCCACAAATTATCATTGAGCTAGTAACACCAAACCCTCTAGGGTCCGACGTACAATAAATTGTTCGTCAATCACTTTTAAGGACACACGGTGCTTTGGCCCGTATCAGACAACCAGGTCGACCACTGAATCAACCGCTATATTTCTCTGATATCAGAGAGGAACTTGAAGGCACTGGTGTTCTCCTAAATCCTATGGATTCAAATCACATCCCCACTCCCACAGCCGGAGGATCTGGTATCCCACCTTCACCACTGCCTTCATCTCCCTCCTCTTCAGGAGAAGAGTCATCCGACGAAGGTAGTTCTTCATCTCAGCCTTCGACCCCACCCATGCCCATGGAAAATCCAAACAATCCCGCCAGACCTTGTCTCGATCAAGATGCTGTGGCCATACCTTGACCCAAACATCCTTTGCCTAAACATATGGATAAATGGCTCCCTAAATTTGATCCAGATTCTAAGAAAATCGTTGAGGATAACATAAAAAAATTCATGCTAGCCATTAGACTCTGAAGCGTAGAACACAAAGATGTAGTATGTAGAATTTTTCCGTACACATTTATAGGCAATGCCTCTACATGACATTTTTCCCAACAACCCCACACCATTGTATCTTGAGATCGATTCGAATCTTGTTTCCTTGAGAAATTCGAAGATGACAAATCTCCCAAAGTCTTAGTCATGGAACTCTCCAGTTTAAAGATGAACCCCAAGAAAAAAATACAAGACCTTAATAAAATGTTTCAAACATTAAAGAATTGAATCCCCAATGATTCAATTCCTACTAAAAATATTATCGTCGCATACTACACCAAAGCCCTACACTAGAACATAGAAATCTGGGTAAAGAGGTCTAAGAAGGCAACATTATTGGAAGCCTTCGAGGAAGTAAGCCAAATTGAGAAAGATATCCTAATCCTAAAGGATAATATCAATAATGAGGAAGACATTACCCCATCTTCCAAGAAGAAAATAGAAATTCTTCCTAGACCTCCCCAAACCAAAACTCAATCAGAGAGTTCAGATCTGCAAAGTTTACAAAAGGTCATTCAAAAATTGTCAAACCAAGTCGTAGATTTAAGGAGATCGGCTGAAGAATCTTCTTCAAGAAAAGGGTCTTACAAACCCCCTTTTAGAAAACCTTTTCCCACAAACCGACCCAACTTAAATTCTGAAGGCCTTAATTTATAAATCCTACAATATGTGATACAGATAATCATTGAAGCTCATGAGAACTTAGTTCCCCCTGAGATTTCTAAAGATGTAGTTGAACAAGAAACAGTGGAAGAGGACCAATCCTCTCCCAACATCTTCGGGCATTTTTTGGATAGTATCTTTCAATCCAATTTTGAAATAGTTCATCCTTACAATACCAGAAGCAAAACATAGAATAAACCCTCTTCTGAAATTAGAACTAATGCACCTCAAAAACAGTTTAAGCAGACTGAAACTAAACAGAATTAAACAACCCCAAGTTTAGAATACGATCTGATTGAATACCTTAAGAAAATTAGAACTAAATTTTTGTTTATGAATTGTTGAAATTTCCTTTTCTTCTGCAAAAGATGCTTCAGAACATTGCAGAAAACAACAAAAACAACAATCTGAACAGTAAAAAATTTGCATAAAACAGCCCTAAAACACCTGAAAAGGTCCCCATTAAAACAACACTAGAACCCTCAGATAAAAGAGACCTTGCTGTAAAAAGTGTAACAAATGTAGATAAAATAATTCCAGGGTCTGCGATTAAAAACCAACAAAGTTCTGTTGTTGACACTCGTAGAAATGTCCCACCCTTTCTGTTGACCTTCGAAATTTTCAATAGGAATGTACATAATTGTATGGTAGATTCTGGTGCATCATCAAATGTAATTCCTTGGTATGTCTACCAAAAAATCAATGCTGAAGTCCAACCTTCAAGTCTGAAAATTATTCAGCTTCATCGGGCCAGTTTTAAGGTGATAGGTGAATTAAAAAATGTTCTTATCAGATTATTCTCTAATCCTAAAGTTCACTAGATTATTGATATTATTGTCGTGGACATCCCTAAAGTATATAGCCTATTTTTAAGTAGGGATTGGTACAAACAATTGCATGGTTACTTTGTGACAGACTGGTCTCATTTGTGGTTTCCAGAGAATGGAAAGCCTAACAGAATCAAGGTCAATCATGAGCGTTATCTCAAGCTTACCATGACTGATTTAAATGACACCAATGAACCATTTACTGCTTCTGCTAATTCACCCGAAATGCAGGGAATGAACACCTTTTTCGGTAATTTCATGGCATAAATTTCTACCATTACTAACCCGGAACAAAAATCGGAACTCATGACATGCACATAGTCGATAGTTCTCCCTAATATGTCACATACGGTTGATGAGACTCGCATATGGTCTCTCTACTTTGATGGATCCAAATCTAAAGAAGGAGTTGGTGCAGGATGTGTTCTCATTGACCCAACAAGTAACAAAATTTTGATCGCTTTTCGATTAGAATTTGAATTCACAAATAACACGGCTGAATACGAGACACTTCTACAAGGACTCAACAAGGCACTAGATTTGAAAATACATAATTTAATGGTATTCTGTGATTCAAAAATTTTGGTCAGGCAGGTAAGGAATTCCATTCATTGCCTATCTCCACAGTTGAAAAGTTATCAAGCTGAGGTATGGAATCTAATGCACAAATTCTTTGCATTTAACATTAATTCCATTCCAAGATTATATAATTATGAGGTTGACTTATTGGCTAATGTTGCTTCCAAACTTTTTCCGTAGAAGGCCTTTCTCCGAACGTGTTTTCCATTAAGTTGTTGTTCATACCATCAGTCCCGGACAACATCACTAATTGGAAAGTGTTCGATGATGATCAACAGATCATCAGTTTCATGCACATGGAAGACACTTTCCAAGGTGCGGTTATCAATGAAGGCACCCATGACGAAGACCTCTACAATTTTACGGTAATATCGGACCCAAGGTCTCCAAAAATGACATCAGATTTGGTAAATTCTATCCCAAAATCTGTGGTAAGATTAGAAAAGTTTTATGATCTACATGATAAATTCAAAAAATCGGTGAATTGTAAAATGGATAGTTCTTCCTTGACCCATGAAAAAGTAAATCTAGGAACTAAAGATAATCCACAATGCAGCAATTTGGGAACAGGATGTTCTGAGCAAGAGAAATCAGCCTTTATAAAATTGTTTAAATAATTTAAGGATGTCTTTGCTTGGACATATGATGATCTAAAGACATTCGATCTTAACATTATACAACACATCATCCCCATGAAACCCTTGACTCAACCTTTTCAAAAAAAGTTAAGAAAGATGCATCCAAAACTAGAATCAATGGTCAAGAAGGAACTAAACAAATGGTTGAATGCAAAGATAATCTTCCCGGTAAGGCATACACAGTGGGTTTCTAACCTTTTCCTTATGAGGAAGAAAAGTGGCGAAATATGACTATGTGTCGATTTCTGAAACTTAAACCGAGCATCTGATAAAGACAACTACCCCGTTCCTCTAATGGAACAAATTCTCCAGCAGGTATCCAATTCTGAAAGATTATCTCTACTAGACGATTTTTCAGGGTACAACCAAATCCTCATGCCTCCTCCAGACCAGCTGAAAACCACTTTTCGTACTCCATGGGGAACCTATGCTTATAGAAATATGCCCTTTGGGATTATAAATTCTGGTGCCACTTTCCAGAGAGCGATGGATATTTCTTTTCATGGTCTAGTCAATCAATCTATAGTGGTCTATCTCGATGATGTCATGGTTTTCTCCAAGAATAAGGGGGATCACTTAGCCCATCTGAGATCTGTTTACAACGATGTCGTAAGTACGACATCTCTCTGAATCCTAAAAAATCTATCTTTGCAGTGGAACAAGCCAAGCTGATTGGATTCATAGTATCCAATGAAGGGATGATCATTGACCTCGAGAGGACTCAAGTCATTTCAAAACTCCCTGCCCGCTCTTCCAAAAAATCTATGCAATCCTTTCTAGGTCAGATAAATTTTGTCAGAAGGTTCGTTCCGAGTTTTTCGGAAATGGTGAGGCCATTACAAAAATTAATAAAAAGGGATGTGCAATACCATTGGGGACTTCAAGAAAGTCAAGCTTTTGATTCAATAAAAAAATCCATAGTGGAGGCTCCATCCTTAATGAGCCCTGACTTTTTGCGAGACTTCACTCTTTACATGTTTGCCTCCGATCGATCTTATGCCGCTGTGCTAACCCAAAAGAATACTGAAAACTATGAAGTTCCCCTTTCCTTTATGAACTCAACCTTTAAGGGAGAAGATCTTAATTATCCAGCTATAGATCAGCAGGCTTACGCTGTTTTTAAAGAGGTAAAATATTTTCCATCATATTTGTTGAAATCTAGAACTAAAGTCATTGCTCCTTACCCTGCTGTCAGAAATTTGTTAGTACAGAAAGAACTGGGTGAAAAACGGACAAAATGGGTGACATCCTTACAAGAGTATGACCTCGAGATCACCCCATCACAAATTGTTAGAGGCCAAGGTCCATGTAAATTGGTCGTTGATTCAGTTGAAGAACAACAAAGTCAAATTGATATGTTAATTGAAGATCGACATAATCAAAGTCAAATCTGTTGTGTACAAAATTCTACAAATCTTTGGTATGATGACATTAAGTTTTATCTAACACACGGTTTAGCTCCACGTCCCCTTGATCCAAAAAAGAGGAGAGCATTGAGATTAAAGTCCACACCTTTCTAGACTGTGAATGGTGTATTATTTCGCAAAAAAATTGATGGAATCCTTATGCATTGTCTAGCGAGAGATGAAGCAGATAAAGTCTTATCAAAATTTTATGCAGGGGAATCTGGTGGGCATTTCGGTGGAGACACTACTTCCCATAAAGTATTAATGGCAGGGTATTATTGGCCCATGCTTTTAAAAAATGCTCATACATTATGTCGCAAATGCGTAATCTGTCAAAAGTCTTCTGGATGAGTACATAAGGCAACATTCCTGTTGCAACCTATCTTGGTGGATTTCCCTTTTTAGCAATGGGGTCTCGACATCATTGCCCCAATAAACCCCACCTCCTTGCAACAACATAAATACATCATTACAATGATAGACTATTTCACCAGATGGTCCGAGGTTGCGCCATTAAAAGTGGTAAACACTAGTCGGGTAATATTTTTCCTTAATTCAAACATCATCACTCGATTCGGTATTCTTGAATGCCTAGTGTTCGATAATGCTTCCTATTTATAATCCATAGATATGAGTTCCTTTGCTTTAGAAAAAGGGATAAAGATAAAATATTTTGCCAGCTATTACCCCCAAGGAAATCGTTTGTCAGAATCGACAAACAAGAACCTGATCAAGATTATCAAGAGGACAGTTTCTGAAAACCACAAAAAATGGCATAATGCACTATTCAATGAACTCTGGGATGATAGGGTAACTCTAAAAACTGTTGTTGGTAATTCCCCCTTTTTTCTCGTTTATGGAAGGGAAGCAATTCTTCCTGCACATGTTCTTCTTCTCCCTCTGCAACTATCGCAGAAGGTTCACGAAGAAGACTGCCCTCCTCTGGAAATTCAGATTAATGCTTTGCTGAAGTTAGAAGAGGTAAGGACTCAAGCAAAACAAAAACTAAATCAACATCAACATATTGTCAAAAGCTAGTGTTATTTGACTTCTACCTCAGATAGGAATTTTGAGGTAGGTGATCTTGTCCTCAAGTGGGATAAACGTCTTGAGGGGAAAGGGGAACATACTAAGCTCCAAAACTTGTGGTTGGGACCATTCTTAATTGCTGAAAAACTAGGTCCTAGTTCTTTCTGCCTGCAGAATTTAGAGGGACAACCAGACACCTTTCCAGTGAATGACCAAGATCTCAAGAGGTATTTTGCCTGAGAAATCCTAGATACACCTTTTGTATATAACTGTTTCTGTTTTGTTTTGTTTTGGTTTTCTTTTTCATTTTTCCTTCATTTCTTTTATTCTTGTTTTGGATTTTTGAGTTAAACATGCCTGTATTACAGTCTATTTCAAAAGGAAGAACATAATGCTTCATCTTCAAACAACTATCAAGGATGGTCAGAGCATCAATTGCTATATTTTCTTAAGAAAAATGTAGACTAGTTAAAGGTGGTTTTTGATGAGAATTGTTTTTTGGTTTCAATTTGCATTTGAGAGAAAACACGACTATCATTAAAATCTCTTTACGTTGTCCCTGCTTTTAAGAAAGAAACTCAACGATGCCTTCCTTTCCTCGAAAAATAAGTTTTATCAGTAAACTATTTTCAGATCATGATGAAGGTTAGCAAGAAAAAATTAAAGCAGACGGAAAATAAAAAAATGTGCCAAAGACCGAAATTTTCAGCATCACCCTGCTCTTCTGGATATCTATAAATTATATCAATAATTTTCCCGAGAGTTGTAGAAAGTGTTTGCAAACCCATCGGGTTACTGAAAAGGTCTACTGGAAATGGGTAAATGCATGCATGGTGCCAAGACAACTTCGTCAGGGTACTGAACAGGCCCGCTGACATCGAAGTGATGTCAGGTTAGAGAAAATTCTCAGGTAAAAATAAAACATTTTTTTGATCATAAGCATCCTTCATTCTGATTTGAATTTTATTGGACAGGACAGAGGCGTTAGAGTGGGTTAAAGGACATCCCTATCAAGGCTATGGATTCCTGCTGACAGTAGTGGAACTATCAACAACATTGGAGCCAATAACTTAAACATCGTGGCTTTCATTTGTTAAGTCTGTCACCATATTTCATTTTTTTTAACGAAAGATATCTTAAGCTAGACCACGTAATGATTGTCAAAGATGCTCAAATGTCTTTCAGTTGTTATTTGATTTGAAATCATTCAAATATTTCTAACCTGATCTCATCAGTGATACAGAGATAACTGCTTCTCCCAGCGAGTCGCCATTGTTGGCAACCCTACATATTTTCAACTTTTTAAAGAATCAAATAATAATTTATGTAGTTGCTTACCTGGGGTCATACGATTATTGTTCTTCATAAGCAGTTTTTGAAACTAGGATTGTGATATTTCGATTATTCCTATTGTTTTCATTTTCATGCTTCATTCATGATTGAAAGCATGAAAAAAAAGCATCAAAACCTATGATTGGATTACCACTTTATTTAAAGTTTATGACAGGTAGATGGCTCCATAGTTTTGGGTAATAAAGATTTCGTTTCCTTCTATCAAGCTCATCTTCTTTATTGACTCATCAAATGTGAAGTATGCTTATGGATTGTTATGTGATTCGCCAAGGGTCCATTTAATTTAAACTTTGATATATTTTTTGTGGCTTTTGGTCATGTGTATCCTTGTCACTACATTTTGGTTTATAATTTTTTCCTCTCCTAAACTTTAGGAACCAAACCCACCTTGTTGCGCAATCATAAAAATTAATGAACTTGGTCATGGCCTGTACCCTGTGGGAGGTGGCAGTCCGACAATGATGAGCCCATCACCTTGAGCTAAATCTTGGCTTTCGCATGTACTCCTGGAATTCATTTCACATAATGCCTTTCATTTGGTATTGAAGAACCTTTGTTCATACGCGCTAGGGTATTGTTGAGTTTTGGTTCTGAAATGTCGTTCTGGTCTTCTCCTAGAAACCCTCCCTAATCACTGTGTTTTATTGTATGCCTTTTGTATCCCAATGGACCCGGTTGTGAGGATTGAACCCAATGGCTCTCAGACCCTGCTCCTGTGTGATGATGCAAGGGAGGATCTCGAGGGTCAAGGCTGACTTGTTTTTCTTGAGAAATTTCAGGGTTTTAACTTGTGAACCGCTCAGGAATTTGCCCTTTCTTTTGATGGATGCAGAGAAAAGGTAAGAGACATTCAATTCGAGGTCACAAAGGATTTTTTAGGTCAAGCAACATGTCTTCCTTTGACCGGGCATAAGTGGTTCAAAAACGCCAAGGTCGAGGAGGTTCCATGGAGCCCTTTCTTCATGTCTCGAAAAATCAATTGTTGTGACAAACGTATGCTCGTGTCCCTATTAAAAAATTAGTGGCATGATTTTCTAGCAGTCTTGAAACAATTCGTGACATGCGAAGGCCGTTTTTTTTTTTTTTTTTCTATACCATATATGTTTGCTGATGAATTTCATTGGGTTTCAATTAAATATGCCCTATTACCTGTGGAGAACCCTGTATAAAATGGAAAAGAGGTATAAGAGACAATAGTTGGATTCAAGCTTGTTTCACCACAACATAATAAAGATATTGTTAGTACATCAATTGAAGTTACAACATGATGACTGGAAATCCTTCCTGACCCGAAACGGTTTCGTTGACTCAAATGTTGTAGAGGTTGACAAACCTATGATAGAGGAAACCATAGTCCATGCCAGAGCGGTCCCTTCATCTACACAGGCCTGTGTTACAACCACCCTTAGTAAGCCTATATCCGACCCAAAATATGTTGAGCAGAGCCATGAACAACATGTCCATCCTAACACCTCTGCTAAGAATACAAACAAACCTATGGGCAAGCCATCTAAAGGTGATATCAATTTAGGTTTTAGAAATAAAAGGGCAGGTAGGTTGATCTCCAGGAAAATACAAAATAAATTAAACCCCCATGTGAGCTCAATCAAAACGATCGATATCCATGAGAGCTCAGACTCAGAGATCGACAGATTCTTGGCAGAGGAAGACCCTCCTCCCTTCAAAACAGATCTCCACTAGGCTTACAATTTCATGGATAATTTTCCACTATTCTTGAAGCATAGTGAAGGATTTCCAGGTATCAAGTTTGATAACTAACTTAAAGGCAACAGTGAAGACAGTTTGGCACAAAACCATGGGTATTCTCAAACGACCATCACAGGTTCACAATGTGAAACTTGTCTGTTCTGGATTGACAAGTATTACATAGACATACCCATTTTACAATCATAGATCAAAACCCTTAACGATTTGGTCGACCGCCTAACAGATGAAAATTGTAGGCTCAAGTCCATTGTTCAAATATAAGGAAAACATCTGAAAACAATAGGGAACATCATAGTAAAAAATGTCGAAAGTGTCACAACAGTGATCAATTCTGAGATCATGTGAATCGATTTGATTTTCCAGTTAAAGGTAAAGATTTGTTTTTGTCTTAAAATAGTTTTACATTCCTGTTCATAGAATAAATTAGATTTTGTTGCTAAAATAAGACTAGCTACAGAATCAACAGATTATGTAGCCAGTCTATTCTCATTTTAAATTTTGAAAATATTGGTTAAATGTATATCTGAATTTCTTTATTTCATCTTTTTCTTTCAGGATATTTGGGAGTTTATGGTGACTAAATGATCTGGAGATTTTTTGAGCTTATTATCCATATCCATGGCTCATTTTTGTGTAAACAGGAACAAACTCTTTTTTGTTTTTAGAGATTTAGTGTGATCTAGGGTGGTTATATTCCCCCTATTTTTGTAATCAGTAGATGATTGTAGAGATTTAATCTTATCTCATAAGATAAGACAATTAGCTTTTCTAAACCCTTTAAAAACTCATATTTTTCGTAATCAAAACATCTTGGCTTGGGGATGAAGTATGGACAATTAATTCACAGACTTGAATGGAACAGGAGTACATATTACAACTTTAGCTTCTTGTGTATGGTGTCTTAGTTCAAGTTCTTTTTATCTTGATATGATAATAGGTGTTGATAGCTTTTGTCTTCATGCTTTATTATGAGTTGGGATAATTCATTAATAAATGTTGTCCATATGTGATCTAAAAATGAAGAAGACTTGAAAAACTTGAAAAATTATTGCAAGTGAATGTTATGTGTTTAAAGCAAAAGGATCAGTTTGCAACACATATATTAAAGGATTACTTATGAAAATTACACATAGACAACAGAATAATCAATGAACATAAGAACATAAACACAACAACTTGATAAAGGAGTTCACCCCTCTCTTGGGCTACATCTCATGGTCCAGCTTCCAATGGATCATTATTATTAATTGCTCAAAGTGCTCAAAAACATGCCTTACAATGCTCAAACTGACAAACCGACTGCTCCAATGTCTTCAGAGCGTCCCAAAACCCCTGCTTGGGATCTTTCGACACCTCAATCGGTCGAAAAATGAAGAAGTTAGGCCTCCTGGAAGTCCCCCTCTTCAAGCTTGTTGTCTCTGCGTCTACAAAACACACCCCCCTTTGTTTGAACCTGGCTCACACGCAAATTTAAGCGTGAAAACCCATCATCGGGTGCAACTGTGCCAACAGTGAAAACCATAGGATGGTTAAGGGCGTGCCATCCCCTAACCTCCTAGGCACCTGGGCATATGGCAAGTCATGTGACCGCGCGAATGGAAAAAGTAGTTAATTTGTTACAACGAGTATAACTTCCCTGCGCTCCAGTCATATGGAAAACCACGGGCTATATAGAAGAACCCCCTATGATTTATACACAATGGTATAGTTTAAAACGTGGATTATATGGTATGTAATACAATTGCACGCGGGTTATATTACAATGGTCATATGTTGTGTAATAAAACCACGGGTCGGGGCTAGGCCCCGGCCCGACCCCCCTCCGTTTTAAACATTAAACAAACATAAAAATGTTTGGCACCACATAGTTAACAAGAACCATGCAGCGGCACATTAGTCAGTGGAGGTTTGTGAAGTCTTTACATAGCGGGGGAGGTCCGGGGGTCGAACCCCGCAGACTCCCATAATTTTACATACAACCATAAACCAATCAACGAGTGACACGTGGCGCCCACAGATTGGGCCACGTGTCCTCATACCATTTTACACCAAAGGACACGGGTCACTTCCTGATTCGAAAACTATCAACCAACCATATTTTTCCACATCATTCGTATGGTCTGTACGGTCCTGCCATGTCAGACTGTACAGACTGTACGGACTGTACAGTCAGCACCAAAATTTTTCTTGTTTGACTTGATGAACATAATGCGATATCTTCTCCATACGGATCTCATTTGACAAGGTAAATATAATGCCAGAATCAGGAAGACGAGACAGACGCAATGGAACTATTTTCGTCGCATTCCGAGCACTTTGAAATTTTGAGCAAAATTTGATCCCCTGATCACACCTCCCCATTGGAAAGATTTTGGACCTCCAAAAGACTATTCTCAGTATATGTGAAGATGAGGGTATAGTTCCCTCACCCTTCCAACCTCAATCCACTTGGCCTTGCTTGGATTCGTCCCTTTAAGACCAACTCGCAAATACTCCACATTTCCTCATCTCGAAGTTCGCATCCTCCTGTCAAGGATGGTGTCTTCCTGCAGTTCTGTTAGATAATCTGGAGAAAAATCATCGATAGAAGGAATATGAACATTCTCTCCTTGATCATCAATCAATGGAGCCTCATACAACTTCAATTCTCAACATTAACAACTGCATACATCTACATAT
>SNQJ01S0144583.1:10496-21998 GCA_010110895.2 Picea sitchensis
CAAACCCACATTCCTGAATTACTATCATTGTATATAACCTTCCAATTTGATGTGGAGTGTGTTGAAAGCCAATCATTTAACTTCTATAAGAGGGTGGGTGTGAGGAGTCACATATCATAGTTATTGGAGAGCATGGGAATGAGTACAATCAAATTGGGGAAGAGTGTAATTCAAGTCAAGAAACAAAAAAAAGAGGGGAAATCCATATGGCCAAAGGGGTAGTTTTGGGGAAGTCACGTTTTTGGATGGAGAATAGTTTTTATGGGAAGTTTTGAGAAAGAAAGGAGGATAATAGGGCTAGGAAGAGGACCGGTCATGGTATACTAAAGGTAACCATTGTTTGGTTACGTTTTATGTTGATAAAGAGACTTGTGTACGTGTAAAAATGGGTTGTAATATTGTAGTGTGTTTCATTTTGAGGAAATGACTCAAGAGCCTTGTGAGGGATGTTGTGAAAACTCGTTGGTCACTGAGAGTTCCTGACGGTCCCCAGCTGAGAGGTCTTATCCAACCAAGTGCACTAAGGGCCCTGATAAATGAATGGTACATCTTGAGGGATTGTGATCAGTGAAGGGGGTACATTCCTTGGGTAGCGCAGGTTGTGGGAAAAGAGAGAGCTAGACGATTAGAACTGTTGTAGGAGTAGAACTTGGGTTATGGGTTACTGTGTGTGTGGAGAGTGGATAGTAAATGTGTCGTATCTCTTTGTGGACTCATAGCCTCATCTTGGGGGTGGAATGTTGTTGAGAGAAAATGAACAGCAACACCTATGGCTAGGAGGTTCATCCTTTGTATGAAGCTAGTTGGTTAATTACTAATAGATAAGTGTTTCCATTTTGTTCTTATGTTATTCCATTGTGTAAATGGTTTATATGAATATTGTGTGTTTTTTGTTTCTTGAACAGTTTCATTAAAGTTTAATATATATTGTTAGATGTATCTAGAACTATGTTATCAGTGAAATTTTTAGGTGGTAAGCTACATGAAATTAATTAGTAGTAAATCATATTGATTTAATAAATTTTTGCATAGTAATGTTCCCTGATTAAGCTGGGGGATGCTACAAAATGGTATCAGAGCTCAAGGTTTGACACTGAGCTTGTATGGACTAGAAGCCGATGTGAATTGAGAAAATTCATGGTTGTATATTTCATCCTATGACGTATTTGGGGAAAAATGGTGAACCGAAGTGAAATCCCCAAATTATGATCATATTTCAAGTTTAAATGCTTTAGAGAAGTCAAAGAAGAAAATGTATGGCATTGATATGCAGGTTGAAAATTTGAATTCATCCATGGAAGTCGAATTCCTATGATTTTCATGGCAGTCATGAATTGTGGTAATCGACAGCCCAGATTAATTCGACCTGGAGAATCAGCGATTGATATTCAGTCACAGGAGGTTCAAGCAGGGCATACTTGACATGCCTTCAGGAAGAAGGTTTCAGAAATACTTCATATTCAAACATGAGGTTGGGTCTGAGGGGAGGAGTTCGATAACACGATCCCAAAAGAGAGAGATCCATTAAATCAATCAGGGTCATTCTCAGTTGTCAAATCTCGTGGAGATGTTCTTTCGAAAAAGTGTTTTAGGAGAGCTTGTTCAGAAGTTTGGAATTTTTTGGCATCTGATGAACTCATTACGACCAAGGTAACCAGTGTCCAGTTTTTGGGAGCCCGATATGATAATTTCCGTTGAGTAGCACGATTTCTAATCGTCCGATCTATCGGACGAGCATGTTATCTGAGAATCATCAAGGGTGGAGGAGAATGCCAGGGTGGAGGAGAATGCCACGTAAGTTGCCACTTTAGCATGTCTTTTCAGAGGACATGTCATCAAGAATGGCATAATCATATAATTCCACATGGTATTTGAGTGCATGGATTTGGGAATAATGGTTCCCGAGAGCCTTCAAAATAAGGTTATCGGAAGGTTCATTCGGGGAGGAGGTTTCCGATAGAAGAAGTTTGACAAAGAAAACTCAATAGGATATCGGAATTTGGAGTTCAGAAGGGTCAAAAAGAAAGGAAATCATGTTTCTGATGGAATTTTCCTAATGGGAAGAGTCCTATAGTGTTTCAAACCATGTGATACATATGCGTACCCAACAATTAAAGTTGCATGATAGGAAAGACTCTGAAGATGAGTTTTGACAAGCATGCGGAGGAATAGTCATAGCTTGGAAAGGAAAAGAAGATCAACAATTGGGATTAATCCCAATTTTAAGATCAACGGTTTGGATCTAGAGACTATTATAGTGGTAAATTAATGAATTTTCCATGAAAATTTCCAATTTTCGAAGGTCTTCATCTTGCAAGGCATTTTGAGGGCCTAAACAACATTTTTAGAAAATCATTTTTGTACAAAATTGTATGTCCTTCTAGGACACACAATATATACCTCTAAAATGATAAATCTCGAATAGAGCTTTCTAGCAAGCTAAATTGTTCTCCAAACGGATCTTGTATAAGGGAGTTACAGCCAAAACAGTCAAGGGTAAAATTTAGTACCAGATTTCTTTTAGAGGGTATAACTCCTAGATGAAGAGTTAGTTTGGGTCCCATGAGTAATATATGGAAATCAATTGAACCATATAATGCAACCATGGAACCAAAATTGGAATCTAGGTATGTAAAAATGTGTGGAAGGAGAAAGAAGGCACCTATAGCATACAGGACCAAAAATGTAAAATAGTCAAAACATTTGTGGGTTGTAACTATCAGTCTGGAGCTCGGTTAAGGGTGAAATCATGATAGATTGTTCAGAAGATAGTCATAGACATACACAATTGATATTCTATCGAAATCCCAATGGATTTTTTGTAGGGATGCATAAACAAGGCTAAAATTGCTAAGCCAGGAAAAAGTGTAAAGGGGCGAAATTGTCATTTCCAAATTGTTGTGGATTTTGACTAGACCATCGGTTTGACAATCTAAGAGTTGTTTTGATTTCAGTTTTAGCAATGTTATCTATGTATCATGGGAAATTTTACTTGTTTCTTGATATATTTACCCCTGTAAGTGACATAATTTGGTGTTTGAGATTATTTTCACTAAGGAGAAAGGTGCACAAAAGGGGTAAATTAGCAATGTTCAATTGCCTATAACTTTATGCTCGGTGCTCAAAACTGAGCGAGAAAGTAATTATCATAAAGTTATTGGATAGAAGAATCCAGTTATCCACTCAGAATTTATTTTGAGCCAGAGGATTCTCAAGGAATTAGAATAAATTTACTTGGTGAGCTTGAAGGGCACCCTTGAGTAGAATGGAATTTCATAAGGACATAACTCTTGGCTCATAAATCAGATTGAAGCATGATCATAAATATAAGTAATGCAATTATATGAATAAGAGTGTATCCATAGGAAAGCAATACATTAATATCATAGATCTTATGTCACCATGCAACTATGAAGAGAAAAACCATTGAACTAACATGTAATATCCCATGCACCATCTCAAGCAAATGTAGAGAATCCACCATGAAAATCATTTGCATGTGTGATGAAAATCACAATTTTTAACCCTCATACAATATGAGGGCTAACAATTAGTTCATCAATTCTACCAACTAATCAAAAAATTTGGTCTCTTAGCTTACCATTTTCCAAAGTTAATATTGTTTTCACCTCATGGGTGGCTATTAACTCTCTTGACTCTACATGCTCAAATTGTGGTATCATTAACTTTGATTTTAGAATCTTGATTTTTATATCCTTGGAATATAATAATATTTTGACACTCTCCAACTCGTTTTTAGCTACATTAGCCAAGGCAACAATATTTCCTTCTAATTCCTTTACAATGGTTGTTCTAGATCTGTTAATTATTCTTTCATGTTGTAGTTGTGTATCCAATTTTTTGACCAAGGTTTGAATATTTTTAACATTTATAGTGGATTGAATCAACTTCCTTGACACCATTTCTTCAATGTGTCTATGCCAATCAATCATATCTACAACATTGACTTGATTCAGGTCAACTTGCACTAAAGTGGTCTTATATTAAGGGTTATTTACATCACCCTCTCATCTAGTGAGGTCGGGCTGCAAAACTAACAAATTAAATTTGTTTCTTTAATAGTTTGTGTTACCCATTTTTACCCTCCAATTTTCACTAGGATGGAATTGCAACTAAGCCACCAATGATTGAACAAATACTTGTTCAAATTCAGAATTCAAAAGTTCAGTCATCCATTATGGCCCTTTTTCTTCTTCTTCTTCTCCCCACATTTTCCATACCCCCATGGGGAGTTGTAATAAGATGAGATAGCATGATGAAATTTGTAAAAGGCTTATCCCACTAAGAATTAATCATGATTACATTACTCTGGATTTTTTGTTTTTACCTATTAATTATATCTTGCTTGAAATATTTTTAAGTGAGTTATAATTTTTGAGTTTTTCCAGTCACCACCTCCAAAGATGGAGTGTGTATTTATGGTTAGGCCTTAGTGTGTGTTTTCTAAGCCTAGATTCTGATGTATATTTCCATTCTAATCATCCTCCTAGAATCTTATGGAAATGCGCTAAGTCCCCCTTAGGTTTTTTAATGTTTTCTGCAAATAAAAAAAATTCCCTCAAAAACAGAATATTTTAATTGTAATTCATGTATAAGTTAAATAAGTGGTACTAGGAGGAATTATATGCCTTGGGGGTATTCTTTTTCACACTATGAATACTCACTTTACCTGAGTATTACCTTTATGATGGAAAATAATGATTATTTAATCACTTAAAGTCATTTTCTCTCAAAAATGTCAAATAAAAGACAAAATAAAGGAAAAAATCAGCATCCCTATTATCAAGGAAACATGTTGGAGACATGTTTTGGCTTGTCTCTAATCAACTAAACTTGATGGGGAATGAGTGGAACTCAAGGGAGACTTCACTGGGAGTTTACTTTGGTTATGTTTCAGCCCACATGAGTTTGGAATATTTTCCAAGGAAGAGGCGTGCCCCCCTCTCAAGAGGTGGCACACTTCTTTAAGTAGCTTTTCATATGCTAGATATAACCTTGAGATGAAAATTGAAAGTACAAAAGTATATCTAACTTATATTTGCATGAAAACTTAGATATCAAATATTTGAAATTAAAATTAGATCTAAATGCTTGCATGCAACCAAGTAACCAAAATAAGAGTAGAATTGTGTGTGTGTATGTGTGTGTGTTTGTGTGATAGAGAGAGATAGAGAGACTGCAAGGTGGAACTTATTTTCTGGGCTATGGAGACTTATTAGTGTTTATGCAAAGGGAATTTTCCACTTAGATCCTTTAATCATGTTAGGGACGTGCAAGGAAAATCCTTTCACTTCTTGGAGGATGGATACCCTGCAAGTAAAAGGCTTCACAAATAGGGTGTGCACTCCCTGATTCCAATAAAAAAAAATGATTCCTACAGATAATATCTTGATAGCAAGTCAACTCAATGGAAAGAGCATGAAAATAAATAATATTATAATATTAAATATAGTAACATCAAGCAATCAAAATAGTCTTGAATGAATCTACTATCTAGGAAACAATACCTTCATTTAATAAGAACATATGAAAAGCAAAATACAAGGTTACCTCGTATGATTGAACCAAGACAACATTTATCCACACACATAAAGAACAACACCAATTTGGCCTCCAAAGTCTTATTTTATTCCACAAATGATCAACAATACAATATGTTACAAGTGGTTCCTCCCCAACTCCTACTAACTTGACAAAGGAGAGAAAGCCTCAATATATAAGAGGAAGGGCACACTTCCCAAGGAGGGAGGGTGCACATCCCAAAGAAAAACTAAAAAATGGATGGCCTAGATTGGACGCACAGTTCAATAAAATTTAACTCTTCACAAGTGAGGATAGAGAGGGTGAGAGTGTTGCACATAGCCAAGGGAAGGTGGTGACCTTCCTTCGGATCTTCACCTTTCTCCTAAATGTGCCATCTAGAATGAGAGGGTGTGCACCTCACATTGGGATCTCCATCAAGTGGAGAGTACTCTCCACTTAACTCATCTAAATCAATCTCAAGTTTCACTAAGTCATAGTGAAATGGGAGAGAGAGACAGAGAGAGAGAAATATATTTGACTGAAAACATCTTTGAAACATGTTTCCACAAAAATAAAGTTTGCTGATTTTTGTCTTTTGTTTGTCTTTTATTTGACATTTTTTAGAGAAAAAGGCTTTAAGTGATTAAATAATTACTATTTTCCCTCAAAAAGGTAATACTTAGGAAAAGTGGGTATTCTGAGTGTGAAAACGAATACCCCCAAGGCATATAATTCCTCCTAGTACTAATTTTTTAATGTATTCATCAATTACAATTAAAATATCATGATTTTGCGGGAAATTTTATTTTTGTAGAAAATATTTAAAAAATAAACTAGGGGGGACTTGACACATTTCCATGAGACTTTAGGAGGATGATTAGATGGGAGCCACATCTCAATAAAATATAACTCTCCACAAGTGAGGATAGAGAGGGTGAGAGTGTTTCACATAGCCAAGGAAAGGTGGCGACCTTCCTTCGGATCTTCACCTTTCTCCTAAATGTGCCATCTAGAATGAGAGGTGTGCACCTCACATTGGGATCTCCATCAAGTGGAGAGTACTCTCCACTTAACTCATCTAACTCAATCTCAAGTGTCACTAATTCATAGTGAACTGGGGGAGAGATAGAGAGAGATTTGACTGAAAATATCTTTGAAACATGTTTCCACAAAAATAACGTTTGCTGATTTTTGTCTTTTATTTGACATTTTTTAGAGAAAAAGGATTTAAGTGATTAAATAATCACTATTTTCCCTCAAAAAGGTAATACTTAGGAAAAGTGGGTATTCTGAGTGTGAAAACGAATACCCCCAAGTGATCCAGGTGGATATTGGTGGCCACCCACCTATTCCACTTGGACCCCCACCATTGCTTCTTTCATTTTTTTCAGTTTCCGCACAATTTACTATTTTTAGTAGTTTTTCGGGTCCTGAACTTCCGGAGTCGTTTTGAGGCCCTAAACAACATTTTTTGAGAAACTATGGAGTAATATGGAATCTAGTTCAATGTTTCTCACCCAAAAGTTGTAGTGCTCAGATAGATCTTTCTAACGAGGTATTGAGCGCATCAAACGGAGATCGTATGCCAAAGTTACGTCGCTGGGAAGTTGATGTACCAATTTACCTAAACGAGACCCATAGTCTTGGCGTTTCATCTCCTAGGGTTAGGTCTTTGTATATTTAGGGTTTTCCATTGTTTCTCAATAATAATAGGCCTCCGAGCCTCATTGTAACACATTTTAGAGGCCAGTAGCCGCCACATCTCTTCTCAGAGATAAGCTACCAGTGCCCTAGCTAGTTTATTTCCATTATGTCCGTAAGCATATTTCAGTCATTTGTTGTTAATGAAATGAAGTCTTATTTCCGTTGCATCTCTGCGTTTATGTGTATTTATGTATTTCATTTTGTTCCTACATAAATATGGATTAGTGGTATTAGAGCGGTTTGCTCGTTCTCGATCCTTCTTTGCATGTACCCAACGAGGTCGGGGTATAAGGAGTTAGGGCTCGATTTGGTTGAACCTTTGCAAGATAAACCTCACAAACCCCGAAAACCGCCCATGGGGGAAGAAAAGAAAGATGAGGGAGCAGGAGATCCTATCAAAATGTTGCTCAAGGAGGCCCTCAAGAAACAAAGGAACGTGATGATGGGCAACTTTGCCCAGATCCTTCAACGGATGCCCACTGTGGGTGCATCTACATCCAACAACCACTCTGGAGAAGCCACTCCTTTTAAGGTACAAGTAAACTTTGACATTCCCATATTTGAGGGCCAAATAGATGCAAATGTCATAGATAGATGTTTGAATCTGTTAGAAGTATATTTCTCGATTCATGAATTTTCCAACCGAGAAAGGATTATTTTTGCACTCCTCAAAGTCGCCCCCCATGTCAAGGACTGGTGGGAAACCTACTAGGAGAAACAAGGTGAGGGGGAACCCTCTCTGTTCTGAGTTGCACCCACTTGGAATTCTTTCTGAGACGCCATCAAGGAACAATATTATCCCATGGGGAGCTATGAGTACAAATATATACAATGGACTACTTTGAGACAACAAAGGGACCAAGATGTGCATGAGTTGACGAATATGTTTCATACCCTACGCACAAAGTTGGGTATCAAAGATTCAGAGAAACATTTGGTGGTAAAGTACCGCAGTTGTATGCACAGATACATTCATGAGGAAATGGAGTTCCTCAACATCTCCTCTCTTGGTGCGGCATACCGATATGCTGCCAAGATTAAGCAGAAGTTAAAATAGAAGAAGCGAGACTTTGGGTCTGCGAATCAGAAGCAAGGGTAAGGTACCCCCAAAACACAGAACAAAGGACCAAGCCAAGGCGGGGTGGCCCAAGACAAACCGCCAAAGCTGCAATCAAATAACAACACCACAAAGCCAAAAAAGGACATGGATAAGTGGTGTGAGTTCCATAAGAGTTCCACCCACAACACAAGTGAGTGTCGGGCCAAGCAGTCACTAGTAGCCGAGTTGAAGGCTTCTGAATCAGATGCATGATTTGACTCTGAACCAGAACCCGACAAGAGGAATGACATGGGGAAGCAGATTATTGATGTGGAGCCCAATGCCATTGTTTCCACCATGAATATCCAGAAGGAGAAACCAGAAGACCCATAAGAGGCACAACGTCTCTTCTATTCCAAGATATGGGTAAAGGGTTCCCCGTTGCAGTTCATTGTCGACAGCGGGAGCCAGAAGAAACTCATCTTGGTAGAGGTCATGAAGTGGTTTGGCTTGTTAACTAGAGCACACCCACAACCATACACCATCGGGTGGTTTCACCAAGGACGGGACCTCTGCGTCAGCCAACAATGTTGCCTTCCCTACAACATCAAGCCCTTCACAGATGAGGTATTATGTGACATTGATTCTCTTGATGTTTCTGATGTATTATTAGGCCAACCATACTTGTGGAAGAAACATGTTGTGTATGAGTCCAGGCCTCATGTTGTTATTATTTCTTTGGGAAATAAGTTGTACAGGATACCAGAGATAGCACTGCCTACCACCATCTCTTTGGTTACTGCAAAACAATGTAGTAAGCTCATTTCCAAAACCAAGAAATTTGTTTTCCTAATGATCCGCCCTTGGGGAAAGAATAATACAGTGGCCATGACCTCCAGACAGGGCCCCTCTCCATGAAAAAAATAGATGGATGAGGTCATGGAGGAGTACGATGAAATCTTCACCTCCCCCGCAGGGGTCCCTCTACACTACCAGGTCAAGCACCCCATCAATATGACCCCAGGTACACCACTACCCAATGGACCAATCTATCGATGCTCTGTTCTAGAGAATGACAAAATCAAGAGGTAGATTCAGGAGCTGTTGCAGAAAGGTCACATATGACTGATTTCATCGCCCTATGGGAGCCCGATCGTGTTGGTGCAGAAGAAGGATGGAACTTGGATACTTTGCATTGACTATCGAGAACTGAACAAGATCACTTTCTGGAATAGGTACCCGATCCCATAGATTGATGACCTTCTGGACCAACTCAAGGGGGATAAATATTTCAGCAAGATCGACTTGAAGTCTAGGTATCACCAGGTACCAATCGAACCCTCTGATGTGTGGAAGACTACCTTCAAATCCAAGGAGGGCCTTTTCAAATGGTTGGTCATGCCTTTTGGGTTGACAAATGCCCCTGCAACCTTCATGAGGCTAATGGAAGACATCTTGCGGCCATTCACCAACTCATTTGTAGTGGTGTACCTGGATGACATTCTGATCTTCAGCCAAACTTGGGAAGAGCACCTTCACCACATTCGACAGGTCCTCCAAACACTGCGGCAACACAAGTTGTGTGCCAATTTGGAGAAATGCACTTTTGGCATGACCCAAGTTCAGTATCTGGTATGCATTATTGATGAGTGAGGGGTGCATGTGGATCCAACAAAGATCCAATTCATTTGGGATTGGCCAGCCCTAACCACCCTAATAGAGCTCCATAGCTTTTTGGGTCTTGCCAATTTCTACCGTAGGTTCGTGTTAGGATTATCTCATATCACTTGGACCTTGAGTCAAGTCACCAAGGGAGGAGTGAAAGAAAAAATTATTTTGGTCTGAATCTCAACAGAAGGCATTCGAGGAGTTAAAGCATCGCCTCTAGTCTACACCAGTGCTCACATTACTAGACTTGCAACAACATTTGAGATCGAGACAGGTGCCTATGACTATGCTATTAAGGCAGTCCTTACTCAACATGGGCATCCAGTGGCATGTCACAGTGAGACACTTTTTGACACAGTCCAGAAGTATCCCACTTATGAAAAAAGATATATTCCATTGTCCAGGCTTGTCGGCAATGGAAGCATTACATTTTGGGAAAGGAAACGGTCATCCACACAGACCACTGACCCCTGCAGTTCATACAGACACAAGGGAAGTTGCAGAACAATCTCCATCAGAAGTGGTCCACATACCTGCAACAGTTTCATTTGAACATTAAGTACAAGAAAGGTAGCACCAATAATGTTGCAAACTGCCTCAGTCGACCACCCATCGTGGCGCTAACCACTGTTCTCAACTCTTGTGGGCATGAGACTTCTGATTAGCCGCTTCTCTACACAAGTGATCTAGAATTCGGCAACACCTACAATATGCTCTTGGAGGGTAACCAAGTTCCCAATTTTCACCTCCAGGATGCCCTGCTATGTCACCTGGGACACCTTTGTGTTCCTTCAAGAAAGCGTGCCAAGATTATTTTGGAGGCACACTATAGTCGGGTCGCTCGGCATTTCGGGGTCGAGAAAATTGTGGCAGTACTGCAAAATTATTTCTATTGGCCGAACCTTCGACAGGATGTCGAGAAGTACATCAAGTCCTGCACTGCTTGCGCCATTGCCAAACCGACCATCAAGAAGCAAGGCCTCTATACTTTGCTTCCTACCCCCAGTTGACCTTGGGAATCCATCTCTATGGATTACATGTTGGGCCTTCATTCTACTAAGCATGGCAATGACTTTGTTTTTGTGGTTGTCGACAGATTCTCAAAGATGTCCATTATGATGGCCTGCAAGAAGAATATCACAGCAGAAGCCACTACTAAAATCTTCTTTAAACGAGTGTGGGTACACTTTGGGATCCCACATTCTATCATCTCAGATTGGGACAACAAGTTCCTCAGTACATTTTGGTCCAGCCTTTAGTCGATGCTGGACACCAAGCTCACCAAGTCCACAGCTTTCCATCCGCAAACAGGGGTTGTCAACCAGATGATCATACACATTCTACGCATGTACAACTCCAAGACTCCACACACATGGGATGAGAGCCTCCCCTATGTACAACACAGCTACAACTGGGCTCTCCATAGCTCAATCAACCACAGCCCCTTTCAGGTGGGCTTGGGATTCCAGCCACTATGTCCCATTAACATAGCCATGCCATTTGTGGCTACTCAGGAAGATTCATCTCATGTCCAATATGAGGCTGAC